>CAUYQU010031592.1:0-13468 GCA_963574635.1 Cheracebus regulus
ATATATATAAAAAATATATATAAAACACACACACACACACACACACACACACACACACACACACACACACACACACACACACACACACACACACACACACACACACACACACACACACCTGGGTATTAAATGATTGGTAAAGTGAAAAGAAGTAACAGTTTGATTTCTTCACTTTAAGTAGTGGTACAAGCCCAAATATGTTTCTAACTAATCAACAGTAAAATTAGTTTCCAGCCAGAAGGTATTAAGCAAAGATGCAGCAAGCTGTTTGCCTGAGATTAAAACTTTGGTGAGCCAAATCCAGCAAACGTGAATGTAAGAACACAGTCTTTTTTGCTAGTCTTTAAAACTCTCACCTGGTTTTTTGCCATGGCTTTACAGAGACTTGCTCAGTTGTTTATAGTCCAGATGTTCCCACTAATGGCAATTTCACATTGTATTCTTTCTTTGATTCTCTCCTTAATTACTGGAGGGGGTAGGATTTATAAAATACATATAGTACACTGTAGCTCAGAATTAGACTTAATCATTATTATTACTTTATGTATTTTAAGGGCCAGTTTCAAAATGTACCAAATCCTCACTCACTGTCTGATGCAGTAAACTGGTCTCTAAGATAAGGTGGGAACTGGGAGTAGAAGTCAGCATTACCTGATTTAAGATTTTTTTTTCATTTTCTACAACTACACTTCAGAGCATTGACTGTGTCTTCTGATTTGGGGTTTGCCAATTGTTTAAATATCATTCTTTAGTTCTCTTTCTCCTGTCCTTAAGTGTTCCTGTAATAAAAGATCACGCCAAATAGCAGTTACTTTAAAAATCACTTTAAACATGATATAAAAAGAAGCATATTAAATTAGAGCTGATTGCCTTATTTTTAATTTTTTTCTTTTTACATTTTAAACTCTAATTTTGCATGTTATTCCACTTTTCCTGTATCATTTCTGACCATTCTTTCTACTTTACTTCTTTCTGTTTCCCAAAATTTTTTTCTTAGCAAATTTTTGCATTAAAATAAATCCTAGGAAACTTTCAATTACTCTCCCAATATTGCTGATGCATTCCAAACTTACATCTTTTGTTCTCATGCAGTACTTATTTCTTATTCAGTTACTTATTTTTTATTCATGTTTTGTCCTCAGCCTAAGAAGACCATGTCCAAGAGCAAAATTAATGTATTTCCTGTCCATATGGGTTTTATTCTAAAATTATCACCACTTAAAACATTGGCACATACTTTATTATTCAAAGTTAGAGATCCTCACATCATTTCTGGTTTTCCTTCCTTTCATTTTTTCCCTTAAATACTTTTGGAGAAAAGTAAAGTGTTTTTCCTTTCAGCACCTGCTGGGACTGTGCCCCTGTCTGTCCTCTCTCTGCATCATCCTGATTCTAATTTTTATAACTCCATCCTATGATTCTTCTTCAAGCCCCCTAGTAAAATTTTCCTAGGCCAACTTATTTGAAAGCACTAGTGAACTTTTTTTTTTTTCTAAATATGACTTTACCCTATCACTTCCCTTCTGAAGATATAAAAACTCCATTGTCTGGCATTTAAGACTCTCTATAAATGTATTTCTTGGTATTTATTCACCTTTATCTTATGCTATGTTGGAACTCCTTTTTTGAAGAGATTACTCAGCAACTCATCTCTTTTGCTCAGTATATACATTATCCTCTCTTACAAGATATTTGCATTTTTTAATTTTTAAGCCTTTAGATGTTTTCTTTCCCTGATTGAAACATTTTTCATTCTCTAAATCCCAGATTAATCTCTACTTTCTTCATGTAATACTTCTTCAGCTCATTCTTCTTTATCTTTTTCAAACTGCATTGCAGTTACAATCAGTATCAATTTATGTTACTTCATTGTACCCTTGCTCATTTCACAGTATTTTATCGGATTGATGGCTACATCAAAATAGAGAGTGCAAAATTTCTTCTTTTGTTCTCCTACAGCATATATCGTAGCCTATGTGTAGGGATTCTAAAAGTACTCTTTATCAAATTAACAATTTAATTATTTTTATTTAGACTCTTATTTATATACACACCAGCAATCTACAACCTATACTGGAATTTTGAAAATTTTAGTCGAGAAGGCAGTCGGTGTACATATCAGAGAGAAAATATATCTTTGGCAGTTTACAAGTGACATTCTTGTTTGTATAGCACATTCTGAGATGAGATATGTCCTTACAAGAGAAAAATATATATATTTACTATGAGAGATCAAAATGAAGATCAATGTTCATATTTATCTCCACCTCCTTTCAACATAATACATCTTTAAATTATTATAGCATTTTTGTTAATGTAAGGGTCCCCAACTAGCAACTAAGTATCCCTAACAGTAGCCCTCTAGTGAACTTTAGATTCCAGATTCAAGAATGATGTATTCACCAGTAGTTTTCAGAGAGTATAAAAAATAAAAATTAATTATTGCTGCACAAGTAATAAATTTACATGAAAATGTCTCCAAATTATCAGTTGTGTTATTGAAAATGAAAGGCAATTAGGTGATGGGACACATAAGAAAAGGGAAATGTTTACCTTAACTTTCCAGGCATGCACATAGTTTTAGACTTCAAAACAATTATGCTTCTCAGTATTACTCATTCCTCAGATAATTTTCATAAATCAGTGCATAGGTACAAACAGGCTGAGGGCAGTGTAGTGAATATTGTAGGTTAATAAATGTATTGGACAAAGCTGGATATGAATAAAATTTGGCTTAATGATGTATTCCAGAAATGACATAGCTTTTATAACACTATTTGTATTTATGATCAATTGTGATAAATTATTTTCAAATTCTACCAGGGATTTGTTAGTATGTTTGTCATTTCATAGGCAATACCAAGAAGGCATTTTGAAAAGGGAGTTGTTGTGTGTCACACCTTATATCATTATGGACTGGAGAAAATGTTTTTATATAAATTCTAAGAATACTTCTTATTGTGAAGGTTAAATAGAAATTCTAACAACTCAAGCAAAACAGTACAATATATCTTCTCAGCAAGTGATCCCAAAATACCACTGTCAGCCTCACTGGATACTCCACACTGCTTGACACTGAATATTTTTGAGTCAACATCAGTAGTAGCTCTGACTGTGATGGAGGCAGAGACAACAAAAGAGCTAAGATGAAACACATGGTTTTCATAACCAACCTTAGTGTTAAGTGATTGGCATAAAAGTATGTGTAAATAGAATTAAAGAATAACAAAAAAACTCAGATTTTTTCTGCCTTTTTATTTGTAAATGACTAGGGAAAGGACATGTGTACATATGAAAAAATGATTAATGATACTAGAAAGATAACCAGTCTTTAGAAAGATAACCAGTGTCATTATACATATTAGACATAAATCCTTCCATCACAAGAAATCAACATTCTGCTTATGCAGCAACATATATGAAGAAGATCACCTATGTCTGATAGCATTCTCAAATGTAAAGTAAAACCATTAGTGACCATATCAGACACCACTTACACCCCAAAGCATATCCTCTCAGCTTACCTTTTTACTCTAGCAATGGCAATGGAAACCAGCTGTATGCAAATGTAATTCAGCTTCTACTTGCTTAGTTAGCTGAAACATGTTTCTCTAGCTTTCTGCTCTGGGATTCTTGTCCACTAGCCCATGAGATGCCCAAGGAAACCCACAAGCAATTCTGACATGTATGCAAATCTAGAATAGTGAATGTGCTAGTACCTCACAGTGCAACCCTACACTATTAGGTAATGGAATCTGGGGGATACCCACTTCCTTTGTCCCTTGGACAGACGATTGCATTATTATTGATATAAATATCATCAGAGTTTCCCTAATGATTAGGAACCTAGTTTTCTGGCAATGGTGGTCAACTTGAAAACCTAACATTTGATAAGTTTTTCTTCTTTCCTGCTTCAATCTTTACAGTCATCCACTACTCTTTCTTAAGATCACTTCCCCAAATAGCATAGCCCTATGTAGTTCTTAACTGAGTCTCAGTTTTTAGATTGAAGCAAGGATATACATTTCTAATAAAATGGCTTCGTTTAGAAGCTTCAAATCATTTTTAAAATGTATTTTAGAGAAGTAAGAAAAATTATATGACTCCTCCTCTGTGTTGTTTTTTATTCTTGATTATTGGAAACACTTTTAAAAAATGATCAAAACTAACCAAAGTAGAGATTACTAAAGAAATAATAAATATATCAAGTAAATTATTGATTTTCAAAAGTATTTTGATCATTTCAAAATAAGAACATCCTAATGGCATGCTTACCATGCTCTAATGATGTATTTTAATGATACAAATAATGAATCTGCTATATTTATTTGTTTCAACGTTGATAGCTCACTCAGTGCATAAAATGCATATTACTATATGTAGCAAACAGTGTTTACTACACACTGTTTCCCAGCTCAGGAAACAACATGTAGCAAATACTTGTTGAATCAATTATTAGAAATAACCTCCAGTTTATAAATGAATTCTAGTTAGGTTAGCCATAAAAACAACTCTAATGCCAACTCCTTTGGACATCCATTTGCTAAGCCTGAAAATTGGTTATTCACAAGAAAATCACTAGTACTGCTATTCTTCTATGAAGGAAATTTGCTACTTAACAAGAATTCTCAAGGAATTTGGTAAAAAGATTCCAGGAAGTCATTTACCTGTCCAAGAAATATAATTGGTATTTGAGTGTATAGCTACCAAGTTTAAAAGATTCAAGCCTAAACTCGGGGGTGTAATGCCGGTTGCCTTGCTGGAAGCTCGGAGGCACCCCCCCCACCCCCTTTTCCCTTTTACAAGCCCCAAGCAAGCTCGGACATGCCCCGAGCAAGCTCAGACATGCTCGGGCATATTCCCTTCTCCCTTGCTCACACGACCTGGTCTTCTCTTAAAAAGCCCAGTATGCAAACAAGGTGCTGCAACCATAGCTTCCTAACAACCAATAGCAGCTAAGCCTTAACAACCAATAGCAGCCAAGTTTTAACAACCAATAGCAGCCAAGTTTTAACAACCAATAGCAGTCAAGTCTTAACAACCAATAGCAGGCAAGTAATTCCAAACAACAACAAGCCAAGTCCTAGGTCAAAGCTTGTAACTTACCCAATAGCAGTCTTACTCTCCCACAACCAATCAAGCTGTTTCACTCCCTATAAAAACCCCCTGTCTAAAAATAAACTCACTATAAAAACTCCCTGTCTAAAAATAAACTCACTCCCTATAAAACCCCCTGTCTAAGAGGAGTCAGTGCAACTTCTCCGGCCTCTCCTGTCCGGACCGCAGAACCTCACCCGGAAGCCTAAATAAATTCCCTTGCATTAAATTATTTTAGCGCTAGCCTCAGTTTCTTCGTTTTATCCTCAGAAACAAACCTTACAGGGGGTGGCACAATTATTATTTTCAGGATGCAAGAGACCTTGAAAGAATGCCATTTGACTCATTTAAGTGGCGTAAACATAGCTAGAAAAGTTATTCTTGAACTCCTGACCTCTTGATCCGCCTGCCTCGACCTCCCAGAGTGCTGGGATTACAGGCGTGAGCCACCACGCCAGGCCCATGAAATATATTTACCAACATTCTCAGCAAACTGAAACAAGAACAGAAAACCAAACACCGTGTATTATCACTCATAGGCGGGTATTGAACAATTAGAACACGTGGACACAGGGAGGGGAGCATCACACACTGTGGTCAGTAGTGGGGGACTTGGGGAGGGACCGCTGGGGTGAGGAGGGTGGGGAGGGATAATGAGGGGAGAAATACCAGATATAGGTGATGGGGGGATGAAGACAACAAACCACCTTGCCATGTATGTACCTATGCAACAATCCTGCATGATCTGCACATGTACCCCAGAACCTAAATAACAATTAAAAAAATGTTTTAGAAGGCCCTTCCATGTTTGTGAGGGTGCTCATAATTTGGTGAATGAGAAAAGCAGGTGACCACATTTAGTGCCTAATTTTATACTGTCACTATACCAGAAACTTGTGACACAGAAATGAGAAAAATAGAGTACTTGCCCTTTAGAGGCTTATTATCTGAAGAGGGATACTGTAAGCATAATTACAGTAAAGGAATGAGTGCTTTAATAGTTGTATGAAGGGTACTGTGGAAGCAAAGAAGAGGAAATGACATTTTGCAAATCCTTCTTATTTAATGTTTCTTCATTAGCTTTTATGTTTAATTGAAATTTATTTTGCTGCTACTGTTTGTAATAGACCTAGAGCATATCCTGTGAAACATGAAATACCAAAGCAAAGTCTAAATGCACTATTAGATTATTTCTTAATTTATTTACCCTGTTCTTTATGTTACTAGTTATTCTAGTTTGCTTTTAGTTTAGTGAGGTTTTGAACTCAGTGTTTTTTGCTACATGTGATAAATATACTGGGTTTTGTATCCCCAAATATCAGCATATTACAGTGCAAAGGGCATGAATTGAAACTCAGGAAGCTCAAATTCTTTTAATAATACTGTGGCAAATCCCTAAGTCACAGTGTCTCTGTATCTAAATTTTCTCATTCTTAATTTTTTTTTAAGAAAAGGTTAAATTTCAATGAGTTTGTCAAGATTAAAGTTCAATGGCTATAGGGTTGTGATGGAACTCAGCAAGCAGAATTTTAGCCAATTTTATTGCAACGTTGATAAAATTATAAAGGCTTTGTTTTTTTCTTTTGTACTTTGTAAAAGCTTTCAGCCTGGGTATAAAAATAGCTTATTTTATGTGTTTTTGATCTATGGTGTGACACAGACTTTGAACACTCATGGGTTCAAGTGAAACTCTAATCCAGGCTTTGAATAGTTTCTATTTTCACCTTTAATATTCTTTCTTATTCTTCCATTCTTTCTATTTTCCTTTTGCTCTTTTCACTATAACCAAATATGTAAATAAAATATGTACATAATAAATCAGCTTTCATATTATTTCAACTAAAATTTTTTAATAGTTTACTTAAAATTATGCAATATCCTTGAAATAAAAATAAGAGCAATAAAGGCATTTATTATTTATATTTTGGTTCTCTTCAATTATATCTAGAATATTAGCCAGAATGATTTCTCTTTTCTTTTTCTTTTCTACATTATATAAATAGCATAAAATAAAAATTACATACTAAGAATTTAAGTGACCACTTGCAAGCATAATAAAAATGTGTACCTATTTTCTAAAAGAATTACTTTAATAAATGTTATAACATATCATCTACACTTAAGTATGCAGTTGAAGAAAGATAAAATTTTTAACTTTTGTAATCAAACATCTGGAGAAGTATGTCAAAGTTATCTTTTAAAACAAATACATACATAGTTACATAGACTTATTTAGCACACAAAAGGCCATTTTGATAAAAATATACTCTGGGAATTTTTAATTATTTGTAATGGTACTTATAAATTTAGAATCAGTTCTCATTATATTTTCTTGGGAAAAACATAGTTTATAGCCTGCTAGCATCATTTAAACACTTTGAATATCTGAATATGTTTAATCAAATACAAAATTTAGATAAAATGCTGAGTTTAAAGAACAGAGGCAGCGGAATTTGTGTATCATATATTTATCTATGAAACATATACACATAAGAGAAAATGATGTTTATATTTAGGAAAGCAAGATAATACCATGTCCTGAAACTTGGGAAAAGCAGCATCAACTGTAAAGAAGTGAAAGAGGAGCACAGGTATGTGTACCTGCATGTCCACCAAAGCATTGTTTATTTCATTCATGGATAAATCCCAAGTGCCTGGAAAAAAGTGGCATGCAGAAGACGAATAAACATTTGTTGAAGAAATGAATGAATGAAGGCAGGTCTTTGAAAGGGTAGATTCAAGATTATTTCATATAAGGCTTCTTTACCAGTTGACTTGTGTTGATATGCGAGTGAAGTGCATAGCTCAGTTCTTTAGCTGAATTATGATAGAACTGACAATGTGCTTTTGTCATCTTTTTCAGATGAGCTTACATAAAGGCTTAGCATGTCGTGTTTTGATAAAGAGTCCTAAAATAAGCTCATGAGAAAGAGTCAGTGTTCATCTTGCTGGTAAGTTGGGGGCTCAACTATTCTCTAATCACATTATTGAGATTTAGTATGTGTGATGTAGTGTTTCAGAGCAAAAGTGTCACTTTATATCATCACTTTCTTCCAATGCCTAGACTTGGAAAGAATAATTAGAAGTCTTGATTGTGCCTTATTATCTTACCCAGTCAGTACTGAAGCTGCTGTTTCTTTTTTTCTGAATGTAATATCTGCTCTTTGACTGATTCCAAACTCAAAAGTTTGGATAATCATTACTATCGATATCTGAGCAGAAAATAAATTAATACAGCAAAGTGAAAATAAATAAAATGTTTTCAATTTTCACCATCTATACTGATTACATAACCTACTAGCTATATTTTGTATGTTATATCAACTTACAAAAGTATGTCGACCTAATATATCTTATTTGAATCAGAAAAAAACAAATCCTATAATGTAGATGTGAACACATTGGTTATAATAATATGGACGGGAATCCCTGTAGAATAAATTGAGGAAACTAATTCATGAAGAAATATTTTCCAGAGGAGAAAGTTATATGCTTTTAGCACACAATATGTAAAAACAGGAAAAGCTGCAAAATGAAGTAAAAAATTTGTTTTTAATTCTGGATTTATGCTTTATACTTATGAGGCATGAGTAACATGTTCATAATCTTCATATATAAAATAGGAATAAATATAAAATAGAAATAAATAATACGTATCACATAGGACTTTGATTATGATTAAATTATATAAGATATGAAAAGTACATAGCATATAGTAAACTTCTGCAAATAATAAAGCAAAACCAGAATAGCTCAACCTACAGGAGTACCCCCTTATTTTTGTGGGATACCTTCCAAAACCTTCAGTGGATGCCAGAAATCTCTGATAGTATGGAACCCTGTATATACTATGTTTTTTTTCCTATACTTATATACCTATGATAAAGTTTAATTTATAAACTAGGTACACCACTCTTGCACTTCGGTGCCCTTATTAAGTAAAATGAGGGTTACTTGAATACAAGCACTATGATAGTGCAACAGTACTAAGTTACTAAAGAACAAAGGGTGAGACAGCATGGATACATACTCTGGACAAAGAGATGATTCACATCCTGGGCAGGATGGAGCAGGACTGTGGGAGATTTCATCGTGCTATCCAGAATGGCTGCAATTTAAAACTTATAATTTGTTTAATTCTGGAGTTTTCCATTTAATATTTTCAAAGTGCAGTTGACTGCAAGTAACAGAAACTGCAGAAAGCAAAACCACAGATAAATGGGGGGACAGTGTACTACAGATCTTGGGGGCAAAATGGGAAAAACTCCTCTAGGAGAACACAGAATTCATATGTGAATACGTTTATTGCATTTATGGAAATATTTTTCTTTTTCATCAAAATGCTGATTAGACTCTGAGTAATGCAAAAATTCTGTAAAAATGTAAAATATAATCTAATTTACTGTCTTCTACATCTTAATTACCTGTGTATTTTATCTATCATAGCACCAAAAATGATGCTTAAAGCAGATTTTTTGTGATCCCTTTTTGTGCATAAACTTGTTCTTTACTAATCCTTGGATATACGCTAGTGCATTCTAAGGTCCCTTGGTACATCTACTTAAAACACAAGGGAATTAGAGCCTTCATCTATTTGTGTATTTTCTCATTTTCAAGTCTTTGTATATTTTAAGAGAAATAATAAAATTTTGAGTAAAAAATTTCCATAATTGTAATCATTCAAAATGTGCTTAATTTTTCAGACTGTAAAGCTCAGAAGTATAATATCCTGGGTACTAAGGTAATGAATTTGAGCATTCTTGGAACCCAAAAATTTATATTTGTTGTTTCTTAGTATGCTTTCATATTAACAGAATAGAACTTTTATTTCTATTTTAGAGCAGTAATATGAACCTGGCTCAGTCAGTCTTTCAGAAAAAAATACAGATAATACATGAAATTACTTCAAATAATAATTTTTTGTTCATGCTAGTGCACAAGTAATTTAATGTGACCTCAACTCTTTGGACATTTTTTATAAGAACAAATATTTTATTGGCTGAACAAAAAGTTACTTCTTACTATGATTATTAATTCTCTAAGTTTATCATTCTCAGGCCAAAGAAATACAGATAAAAACACAACATAATTTTATCATGAAATTATGCTACAATATGAAAATTAGGGGCTCAATTTGATAGTTATGGAAGAGAATCCTCTATATGCCATTTATTAGCACTTTGAAATAGCAAGATGCTTTAAATCTTTCTAATGATCAGTATCTTAATCTGTAAAATGGAAGTGATAATGATATTCACTCCAAAATTACTGTTTTAAAGAGAAAACTCACATAATATTCAGTACATATTGACGTAAAACAAGCACACATTAATTATATTCTTATATAATATATATGACATTTTTGAAGTTCAAAACTAAAGTTATATTTGGAATACTATAATTATTAGAAATGTCAGATCTAAGACATCTTGTAACCCGACCTCCAGAGATGGTCTAAAAGTAAGGGCTCCAACATATTACATTTTCATATGAATAAAGTTTGACGTCCTGCCATACATTCTGACCAGTTATGCATGATTCCTTTGATCTATCCAGCACACTCCTACACCGTGTAGCTAGCAAATCTAAAAATGGACCTCTAACATTTTCCTTGTGCTTACTCATAAAACCATTTGCTTGAACCTCTTTTATACAGTTCATCCTGAATTGTTCCCCACATTCTGAGCTTCTCTCTCCTTGATTTATTTTTTGGTTTCAGTTTTGCCACCCCCACAGTTCTGACATTTAAGGTTCATTTTACCACCTATGACGTACTTTCCTCATGATCTACAATTTAGAATTCAGTCCCTCTGACTTCAACTACTCTGAGAATAGTCTCTCTAGTCCTTGGGATGATATACTGCAATTTATCTCACAATAAGAGGTAATACCTAATTACACTCAGCACTAACCCACCTGACCGGCAAACCATCTTGACCATAGTTGTTGTCCTACCCATACTGTAGCCTCGGTTTTGGGATTCTTGAAGAGATTATGTAACAATTTTCTGCTTGGTAGGGCTTCCCATAATTGGTATCTAGATCCTTAGGAAGAGTTTCTCTTTACCCAATCATTCTTTTCTTCATATCTTGATTTTTATTACTCATTCTCTATATTTAAATCTCCTTTGAAGAGGGTATACATACACACACGCATATATATATTATATAATATACATATATTATTATATACATATAATATACATACATATATTATATACATAATTAATGTGTGCTTATTATATTTTAGTATGATTAGTATAATTCTGGAGTAAAAGACGGAATCTTGAACTTCCAAATCTTATAAGCAAGGCTCTCTACACTTGAATAATTGCTTGTCTCTGTTCTCAGGTACAAACTACAGGTCATATGTTTTACAATAATTTCTTCATCCCTGACCCTCTGTACGTCCATCTAGCATGCTTACATGGAAAGCCACTATCAGCCTGACCTTTCAAATTTATACTGCTGTCTTAGTACAGTCATGCATCACTTAACAAAAAGAGTACCCTCTGAGAAATGTGTCATTGGGTGATATCATCACTGTATGAACATCACAGAGTGTACTACACAAATCTAGATGGTATAACTAACTAAACATGGAGTTTATGTGGCTAGGAGCCTGCTGCTCCTGGGCTACAACCCTGTACAGAATGTTATTGTACTAAATACTGTAGGCAATTGTAACAATAATAAGCACTTGTTTATATAAATATATCTAAACATAGAAAAGTACAGTAAAAATATGATATCGCATAAAAAATAGTATACCACTGTAGAGCACTTATCATCATCAGAGTTTGCACGACTCAAAGTTTCTTTGCATAAATCAGTGAGTGAATGGTGAATGAATATAAAGGCCTACAACATTACCGTACACTACTATAGACCATAAACACTGCACTTAAGCTATGCTAAATTTATTTTTAAAATTTTCTTCAATGATAAACTAAACTTAGCCTACTATAATATTTTTATTTTATAAGCTTTTTAATTTTTTACTTTTTGACTCTTTTGTAAAAAGATTTAGCTTAAAACACAGACACATTACATGGCTGAACACAAGTATCTTCTTTATATTTTCATTCTATAACAATTTTTCCACTTTTTAAATTTGTTATTATTTTAAGCTTTTTTGTTAATGATTTTGTTTTTGCATGAATACGTTCATTAGGCTAGACCCACACAGAGTCAATATCATTAATATCACTGTTTTCCACCCCGAATCTTGTCCCACTGGTACATCTTCAGAGCCAAGAACAGACATGGAGCTGTCATCTCCTGCAATACCAATGTCTTCCGGAAAAGCTCTTGAGTGACTTGCATGAGGCTATTGTACAGTTAACATGTTTAATGTATATGTAAAAGGAAAATACTCTAAAATAACAATAAAATATTGTTTATGTAAATACATACACCAGTAACATAGATGCTTCTTTTATTTTTTTCTTTACAATTTTTATTTTAGGTTCAAGAAGTATATGTGCAGGTATGTTACATGGGTAGATGATTGCATGTCATGGGGTTTGGTATACAAATTATTTCATCATTCAGGTAGTCAGCATAGTACCCAATAGGTAGCTTTTCCATCTTCCTCCTCCTCCTACCCTCTATCTTCAAATAGGCCACAGTATCTATTGTTCACTTCTTCATTTCCAAGGGTACTCAATGTTTAGCTCACACTTAGAATATGAATTATTTGCTTATCTGATTCTGCACTAATTTGCTTAGGATTATGGCCTCCAGTTTCATCCATTTTGCTGCAAGGGCTAGGATCTCATTTTTTTTTAGAGTAGCATAATATTCATGGCATATATGTACTACGTTTTCTTTAGCCGGTCTACCATTGATGAGCATTTAGGTTATTTCTGTCTTTGCTACTGTGAATAGTGCTGTCATTAACATACACATGCATGTGACTTTATGATAAAATGATTTACATTCCTTTGGTTATATATCCAGTAATGGGGTTTGGGGATTAAATGGTAATTATGCTTGAGTTCTTTAAGGAATCACTGAGCTGCTTTTCACGATGGCTGAACTAGTTCATATTCCCACCAGCAGTGTGTAAGTATTTCCTTTTCAAAACCTTGCCAGCATCAGTTATTTTTGACCGTTTAATAATAGTCATTCTGACTAGTATCTCACTGTGTTTAAGTTTGCATTTTCCTAATAATTAGTGATACTGAGCATATTTTCATATGCTTGTTGCCTGCATATATGTCTTCTTTTAAGAAATGTCTGTGTGTGTCCTTTGCCCATTTTTTAATATGGTCTTTTTTTTTTTTTTTTTTTTTTTTTTTTTTTTTTTTTTTTTTATTTTTGTTATAATTTTTTTTAATATAAAATTTTAAAAAAAAATCGTTTGAATA
>CAUYQU010031593.1:0-27333 GCA_963574635.1 Cheracebus regulus
GGGAGTTGGGAGGAGATAGCATGGGGAGAAATGCCAGATATAGGTGAAGGGGAGGAAGGCAACAAATTACACTGCCACGTGTGTACCTATGCAACAATATTGTATGTTCTTCACATGTACCCCAAAACCTAAAATGCAATAAAAAAAAGGCTTTAAAAAAAAATAAAAAATATTAATGCAAGATAACTTCACTAATACAACAGAATTTTTGTTATTTTGAATAATTGTCAAGACTGAGATAAAGAAACAGAAAGTATTTTTAATAGATGTGAGGGCTTTTTTTTTTACCTCTTGACTTTAAATAAATTATCATTTTATTTTTAAATATTTAAATAAATTATATTTAACATTTTAATCATTGAAAATATTTTAAAGATTAAATACTATTTCCTACAATGAACAATATTCTGAAGTTACACAGTTTGTCCATTTTTTGCATTTTATCTCTTAAATTATGTAATTTTGTTTTTCACTTTAATAACAACCAGGACTTAAATTTAAAAATAGTCTTTTAGAAGACTCAAGCATGGACCCAAGTTAACTTGAGCACATTCATTTTTGAGAGTTTATTTGTCCTTGTGTATCTTCTTAATGGTGTTGGAGAGCCAAAATATCCTTAGCCTATAGCTTGCTTCTTTTCATTTCTCCACATCCTTGATAGAAAATAAGTTTGTACTTTATGATTGTATGGATAATTTTATGAAGGTAATAGGGGATTTCTGAGCAGACCATTTAGGGTTATATTTTTTATGTCTCTAATTTTTACATTGCCAAAACTCAGGTAGAAATCATGGGAAATGGATGAGTGTGCTGACTGCAGCTGCCTGTGCACTTTCTCTTTATTTCCATGTTTCTAAGTAGCTTGGCAGGTACATGTAAGAGGGGCATGCCCTTCGACCAAGGCCCTTCATCACTTCTCAGAGGGTAAGATAATGGCAAGAGAGACTCCAATTCAGATAGGTCATGAGAGGTGACGTGATCAATGTAGACACAGACAGGAGCAGCTCTTTAGTCCTGAGGAATTTCAATAACATTAATTGCTTTGTGGAACATGTTACTATTCTCTATTCAATTTAGAGAGTGTTGAGACTATAGTTCATTTCATCACAGTGTTTCTTAGGACACATTTCTCACAAATCCCAGTGGCATAAAGAATTTAACTTTTTCTAGGCAATTGATTTGATTTTGTCTTAAATACTGTAAGCTTTGAAACTAATTGCATCTTTCTCTTCGCTACTTGCATGCTTAGAGGTAAATTTGCTGTCCATCCCTAGAAGAGCAAAGGATAGCATGCCACATATTTTATGATAATCTTTCACATTTTTTATTCAACTTGAGCACTTCCCCCCTATAAATTGTATCACTATTTCTCCCTGATGTATCAGATATATCTTTTTTTCAAATATCTTTAACCACCTGTCTCAGCCCAATCAGACTATTAACACCAAGGACAAACCTAGTTTACTGATCAATTGCAATGAAGAAAACTACAATTTAGCAGAAATCTGAAGCATCTCATTAAACAAAAGAAAAATAGTTTTATAAGATTGAGAAGGGCAGACCGTAAGACAAATTTAAATGAAGCAGAGTTTTATTAGGTGTAAAGCAGAACTATGCAAAAAAAGGATTTGGCCTGCAAAGTGGTTTCTGGATCCTATTTTCTTAGAAACTGAAAAGTCAAAATAAAGGTAGAAGTTTGTGTTTAGAAACCACATATTTGAAGCTCTAGGACTAAGCTGAAAACTGATTTGCCTCTCTGTGAAGAATGCAGTGTTTAATTCTTACTGATGGAATTTGAAAGAGCAAATTTTCTGATAGTCTATGATTTTAGAGAACAAAGTTTCTCGGTGCGTAAAAATGCAGTCTTCAATTGAGTGAAGGAGGTCATTATGACACTTTCCACCTGCAGTGTGTCCTTGGGAAAAATATTGTTTCCTGATAAATTAACTGTTAACTTCATCTATGTCTGTTATTTCATCCTGATGGATGGCTGGGTAGACCTTCACTTTCTTAGTCCAGGTTAATTTTTACCTTCTCACATGTTTAAATGTAGCAATGTATAAATTAAGAACAATCAATTAACAGAATACTGAATTTCATGAGAAGTCAAAATACAAAGCTAAAGAAGTTAACATTTCAAAATAGAACTCAAATTTTACCCCAAGCATTTTAAACAAAAATAGTGATTATTTATTCAACAAATTTTCAATTAACTTAACTCTTCTTACTAATGTCATTGTTTTTGGTATCTCTCCTTCTTGTACTCTATCATGTAATAATTGATCTAATATGATACAATTTGGAGGGTTTTCCCATTTGTGGCATTCACTTTTATGTGTGAGGAAAATAACTATCAGTTCATTAGAGTTAGGCTAATCCTGAAAGCCCAAAATACTGAAGTGCCTCAGTCAAATTTTTATTCATCGTGCAGTTAATAATATTATATAGGCCTGAAACATTTTTTAAGAGTATTGAGAGATAAGCTGTTTTTAAAAATGTGTTTTTTCTATAATTACTAGAGAAACTTCAACCAGATTACACATATGCCCCACTGTTAGGTAAGGTCTGGGGTATTTAAGTTGTGATATAGACAGAAGGGCAGTGGAAAATCTAACTTTAGTTGTACAAGAGAATGTAATTAAAATATTTATTCCTCACAGGCAATCTGAGTATGAAAACATATGAGCTTGGGTCCCTGAAGCTCTGTAATAAAGGACACATTATATATTCCTGACCACTAGAGAGAGGCCCAAAATCTAGAAATGCATTGGTTGTGTACTGAGCTTTGGCTATTATGATACCACCAGGTCATTCTTCAGTGGCTTCCAGATAATGATAGGTATTCAGAGATTCACTGTCTTCTGAAGGATTTTGGCATGAAAGAAATGAAATCAGTAGCTTCTCCATAAATGTAATGTTTAAGGAATCAAGCAATGCTAGTGTATTAGTCCATTTTCACATTGCTCATAAAGAGATATCCGAAACTCGGTATTATGCAGGAAAAAAATGTTTAATAGACTTACAGTTCCACATGGCTGGGAAAGCCTCATATTTATGGCAGAAGATGAAAGGCACATCTTACATGGATGGCAGCAGACAAAGAGAGAGAGTTTGTGCAGGAAAACTCCCATTTTTAAAACCATCAGATCTTGTCAGAGTTACTCACTATCATGAGAAAAGCAGGGGAAAGACTCAACACCATGATTCAATTACCTCCCATCAGGTTCCTAGTGGAATTGTGGAAGTTATAATTCAAGATGAGATTTGGGTGGGAACACAGCCAAACCATTTCAGCTAGTGACCTCTCTCTCTTTCTTCCCTCTAATTTCACACATCCATATCAGTAATCTTAGGATAACAAGCCTCAACAAGGTCTTCAGAAGAGAGGTAGAATACCATAGCTGTTATCCTTAGGACCTATATTCAAATTACTTGGGTTCAAGGTCTGGCTCTATTAATACCATATCTGTGGCTTTGGGCAAGAGTCTTAATATCTCCAATTTAAGACATTAAACATTGTAATTCCCCTATTTATGAAATAGAGATTATGATCACATTTGTATAAGGAATTAAATGAGAAAGCAGGTATGCCAAAATTTAAGTATAGTGCCTACAGCTGTAGCATGTGCTCAATGATATCTGTGTATGGTTATATTTTTAAAACAAGCATAAAATACTGAAAGCCCAAAATACAGAAGTACCTCAGCATTTTGAGGAAAACCTCTAGAAACAATACAATGCCTTTCTGAATATGGCAGTCATCTTAAAAATACTAAAAATTATGCAATTTCACAAGAAATCCTTGCCTCTAGGAATAATGTATGAGTAAAACCTTTTTTTAACTCTTGCAAAGAAATATTAAATGAACATTTAGTTTAAATGATGAACTATATTTAATAGCTTAAATTAAAAAATGACACTGTAGATGAACCAAATACAACTTTTCTCCACTTTCAAAACTGTATAAGGTATGTGATCATTCATTCCACAGTGATTGATAACATATATAAAGTATGCAAGCATACTGTTATGTTCTAGATATCAAAGGTTGAGTTTTCAAAGTATCTGCCTTCAAGCAGATCATGACATCACAAGAAGGCAAGTGGGCTGTAATATGTACAGTACATCCTTACTTCATATCATTAATACATTCTTGTATTAAGCAAAATGACTACAATGAAACCTGTATTTTTCTCATCATTACAATTAAACCATATTATTTGAGGGCCTACTCTATGTTACTTCATTTGAAGTCACAGATTCCAAGAACCTGTCAGCAATTTGAAGTGAGGACCAATGCCTCTCTAATGGAGGTAGGACAAGTGAAGGCAGGATGCCACTCGTGACCATGAGGATCATGTTCTGCCCCATCACAATGGCAGTGGTGCCCCTGGAATGATGTAGAGTGCAGCACACAGGACCCAAGCATGACGTTTTATGTGGGGCTCTTATTTGACCTTAGTGTTAAAGAATGAAGAATTTCTTGTAAAGTGGAATAATGTATACCATTCAATTCAGTAAACATACATTTAGCATCTTCTATATCCAGTAGGTGCTAGAATTACCAAATGAATAATAGTGAGGTAAACTTCAATAGACTGAATACAGAGTACAGATAAAAATTACTTTCAATTAAAAAATTAAGTGAAAAAAATGAAATCATAAAAGTATTTAAAGAAAAAATAAGATAATTCCTACATCTCCTCAGAATAGGAAGAGCCTTTCTAACACAGCTCAAAAATTCACATAAGAGAACACAAATTCAAATGCATAAAAATGTTTTATGATGGCTGCATGGGGAAAAGTTAGTATAAAAATAATTGTTGAGTTAGGAAAAACAGTTGCTAATCTTATTACAGATGAAGAGTTCATATCCCTAAATGTTCATAGTTCCTAAGAAATCAAGACAAACCTGCAAAGAAGGTTCACATAAAAAATACAAATTACTCTTAAACAATGGGAAGATGCTTATTCACTATGGTAACAGAAAAAATATAAATAATTCACTGAGGTGTGTTTTTCATGTATTCACACAGGCAAAATTCAAAAGTTATACAATGCCTAAGATTTAGGTAAATCCATACAATTCTCCTAGAGGACAATTTGTCAATTAAATGATATACACTTCACCCAGCAATTTTACTTCTGGGGATTTTTCTCACAGATGGCCTTCCATAAGTGCAAAGTAATCTCTGTGCAAAGTTACTCACTGCAGCAGTGCTTCTAATAGCAAAAGGTTGGAAACAACCCAAAAGACTATCAGCCGGGCACTGATTAATAAAATCATAGTACATCCCTGCAATTGCAATGGGCTATTACGCAGCTGTACATTTATAAAAGGAAATGGCTCTCTCTACTCCTGCTATGCCAAACTCTCCAAAATATATTAACTGAAAAAGGAAAGATTCATAACAGTTTGTGTAATGTTCCTCATATGTGAAAGAAAGGCGAAAATAAAACGATGTTACATTTGCATGAAACAACTTTAGAAGGATATATATACAACTAGTAGAAATTATTAACCATGATAGTAGGTAATGGAAACTGACTATCTCAACTTCTTACTGTAGATATTTGAAAGTTTTTAATTTCTAACCCATGTAAATATGTTGCCCATTCAAAAATATAAACAAATTAATACATATTTTTAAAGGAAATATCACTGTATCTTTTTTAGTGAAAGTGAACCAATAGGTATTGATTACCTGTTTTTTGTCAGTTATTTCGCCAGGTCGTGTGCATATGTTATATAATTGTATATATTTCACTTATGTATTATTTAAACGTTAACAAAAACTTTACAAGATAATTAACACCCACGGTTTACAGATCAAATAATTGAGTCTCAGAGAGATTAAGATGTTTAGGTTTGTCCAGCTAATAATGGTAACAGCTAACCCTTACACAAACTTAACCATGTGCCAGGTACTTCTATAAGCACTTAATATAGATTAATTTAATCCGTAAGCAATCCTATGGGATAGGTACTAATATTTGCCCCCATTTCATTCAGAGAAAACAAACATACATATAAGGGTAAGACATGTGTCCCAGATTCCACACTGAAAAAAATGGCAAATTGAGTGTTCAAGCCTTAGGAATCTAGCTCTCTATAGTGCATATTCTTTGCCACATTGCTATTATCACAGTAATTCTACCAATAAATTTCACTATTTTCCTTCATATCATGTTTTATTTATGTGTCAAAATGTAAACATTGAAAAACTCCCTTCATTAGTATACAATAAATTTTTTAAAAAACTGAAATCATGAAGAGCCACATGGACACAGAAATAGTAAGTTGTTCCCAACCAGGAGGGGAAAAAATTATCTTAAAATTCATGTGACTCTCTTTGAATGCAGTGTGCTATCAGACGGTGAAGAACTGGACTAGGGATTAAAGCCCTGAGTTCTTAAAGGAATTTTGTCCCTATGTGGCAGGTTGGTTCTTTTCTTTGTTCCTGCTTCCTCAAATGGAAGTGATCTCTTGTGTCTGTCACCCCTGACATGCCACAGTTTCAAGTTCTATAAGAGCAGCTACTATCCCCAAAATCTGACACCACAGAAACTTTTCCAGTGAATTTTTTTAGAATGTCCCCAAAAGGGCCTACTAAGTCTGTAGCACCTTTAGAAAATCAAGTCCTAAAGGGATGAGGTCAGGAACTACCTGGTTCCTTAAACTGTTAAATGGTGAATTTTACTCCATTCTCACTAGAATTATTTCTAACTGATTAAAACAGCATAAAAGGTCAAAGCTGAGCCAGCCATCAGCAAAGGACTGAGCTGTAACTCTGTGTCCAGATGGGAGAAAAAGCTGCGAATTCATTCTCCTGAGCTCTGCATTTTTGTTCTCTGCCAAATGACCTTACTGAAGAAAGACGTAGGCTACATAAGAGCTCAGGCTAGAGTATTATATCCCATGTAAATTCTGTTTGGTTTTTACAATATTAAAACACACTCTAATTTTAAATTTAGAACAGCAAAGGAAACATACCAACATATATTTTAGATGTTTGGAATTATTTATCTAACTGTATATTTACAAACCATGGAATCCATGGTTTAATTTTATTATAGAGTACTTTAATTAAATCCTCAGATCTAAAGATTTGAATGACTGTTCCAGCCAGCTGCCAAGTTATAACTGACACACATAGAGACAAGAGTTTAAAATGGGATTGCATGGTCACAGCCAAAGCATAATGTCTGCTGCAGAGCAGGATGCAGGATGTTGAATACTGCAATCTCAGCAGACTATAGCTTAACTGCCAAGCCCTGACAGAAAGACTGATTTTCTTTAAAGGCAGCTGAATGTTTTAGGAAATCATATTGAATTTATAAAATATCTACAGCATCTTTTCATTTGAATTACGAAGCTTTATTTGAGAACTTAATTGTGAACACATTCAAGAAAAGGACCCAATATATAGGTATAAAACACTTTAGAAAGCATTCTAAAGCACTGTTGCAAGGAATTTTTGGAAGCCTGTGAATCTATACCCACCATTTAAAAATGCAGAATTGTCATTTACCCTTAAGGTATTCTCTAAATCATGTAAATGGGGATTTATTTCATAGTTTCAAGCATCAAATGACAGATACTGAAAGTGCAAAAAAAGTCTTTGCAGCATTTTATAATTTTAAGAGTTAAACTATGCCTTTATGGTCATCAGTGGTTACAATGTGCATAAAAACACCAACCAGAAAAATCATTTCAGTCCTTAGAGAGAACAGGATATTAGCTGTTAGAACTTTTATAAAGAGGAAGGGAAAAGAGAGCAATGAATATGAGAAAACATGCCCAATATAATCTGTTCAAATCCTGATTTTAATATTTATGTGACTTTAACAAAAATATTTAGGTCTTATCTGAAATATTTTTTAAATCATTCCTATGTCTCCAAGCTATGCTAGCTAAATTAAATGTGTAAGCAATACACATGGTGTCTGGCACTCAGATGACAATCAACAGACAGTGGCTGAATCTTAAAACTTGACACATTTATCTTGTATTTACCATACACCCTTGCTATAGCATGAGTATAAAATAAGTTTCCTTTTTTAAGTGATCAAAAATAATTTTCCAAGTTTTTTATTATATTTTTTATTTTTTTGAGATAGAGTTTCGCTCTTGTTGCCCAGGCTGGAGTGCAGTGGCACAATCTTGGCTCACTGCAACCTCCGCCTCCTGGGTTCAAGTGATTCTCCTGCCTCAGTCTCCCAAGTAGCTGGGATTATAGGCATCCACCACCACTCACAGCTAATTATTTGTATTTTTAGTCAAGACGGGGTTTCACCATGTTGAGCAGACTAGTCTCATACTAATTTTCCAAGTTTTAAATAAAATAACTTTTTGCACAAATTCACAAGAATAATAACATTTTTATTAAAATACGATGTCCAGTATAGTACCACTTGGACACTGGGTGACAAACAGAAATTCCACTCTTTGTATTTCCATAGAGCAGTAAGTCTCTTGCCCAAACCCTTTCTTGCTTGTTCTAACAGACTAATTTGTCCACATTTCTCAATGGTGTACTAACTGTATTTGTTTTCAGTTTTTAATAATTTATAGATTTGTTTTTGTCTTGCTTCATATCCTATCTGCTTCATTAGGGTGATGCAGTATTCCTAGGTCCAAACTTTCATTTTAGATGGCCAGTCACAAGATTTAAACTGGCAAGGAGAGTATGTTAGTTACGTACATAAAACCATATATTCCCCCAACCTGGAAGTCAGCTTTACTAGCAATAAAGCTGACATGTTGATGGCCATCTGACTGACTCTCATATGGTTTTGAATTCAAAAGAGAAGATGAATGCTATTTACAGCCATTGCCCTACCGAAAAACATTTGTTCTACATATAGGAGGATGCATGATGTCATCCATCAGTGTGTGAAAGAAGTGAGGAAGTGTCTTCCCTCTTTTCTCATAAGACAGAAATTACCGCTATATATTCATCAGCCTCTTCCATTATGCTGTAATTACTTAGAGAGCCAAGGCAGAGTACAAGCATTGTTCTTGGGTCACAATTTTGGCTATTATTTTTTAAAAAGCCATATACAGAAGGGTTTCAACTAAAGATGGAATAGCTTACTAGACTCAGAGATATCCAAATATTAGATAGCTTACTACACAACAAGTTGAAAGTTTCCTGTCATAGAAGAGAACATAATATCTACTAATTGATAAAAATTAGATTTTTAAAAATCAGCTGCCAGACTGGTGGCTAGTTTGTAAGCTTCCCTCCAACAACATAATCTTAAGATTATAATTTTTAAATAATCATTTCTTTCTCTTTCTAAATGAATGTCTATCTTAAAGCCTTCACTTTTTAAAATTAGTCATTCAAAACTAATATTTCAGAAAAAAATAGATGTTCTTGTTAATAAAACTGCGCATAACATAAAACTTAAATACTAGCAAGTACGACGCAAAAATTCGAGATGAATTTCCTTTAAAAAGCTGATGATGACAGTGATTAAACCAATTTCATTACGATTTACAAGAAAAAAATTAAAAATAGATGTCAAAATAACAAGGCCTCTTTGAACAGTAATCAAGTAGTTAAAGTTATTTTTTCAATGGTTCAGAGTTTTCTACTTATTAATACATACATTCCAAGGTAAAGGTACAAATGCATATATGTTCAGGTTTCTTTCTTCCTGAAAGTAACTATTGGGACAAATCTGATCAGTTCATATGACAGTGGTAGTTATCCTACAGAAAGATGGAGAAGCTGGTACACTTTCCTACAGAAAGATGAAGGTACAGGAGATGCTGGTATATATATTGCCATCTCTTTAAAAATTTACTAAGTAAAATTATTGTTTTATATGGCTGATGACTTATCAGAATCTTACCAGGTATCTGATTCAATAAGGCAATGTAGCCTATTTCTTTAGGACTAGTATTTGAATTTACAATTGCATATTCTTCCTTCTTTCTTTCCCTACTTTTTATCTCTTTGGCAGAATAGCTTTCTGATTTTTTCTCAATAAACTATAAAGAAAAGCACATAGAAAACTGAAAATTCTACTCCATGATTTTGACAAATAATTTTTATAATATTTTATATCAAATGATCTTAGGAGAGTTAAAATATCTCACATTTTTTGTCATTTGGAGATAGATTTAATTGATTACCATGAGTATTCAAGCTCACTTTTATAGCTTGATTAGTACCTCTCCATAGTGCTAAGATTGATAAAAACCTAAAGTTTTACAAATTTTTGAAACTGTTTTTGTTTCTTAAGTATTGAAAAGTAAAGAATGGACAAGTGGTATTGGGTCAACATAGATAAAGAGTTGAGAGAAATATTAGATCAATGTTCTCATAACACACCAAAATATGTGCCAGAATCTTTAAAATATAAATTATTACAACCAATTTTAAAAGTAAAACTTAATTTAAATATTAAAATGTTTACACATCAAAACAATATAAAATGTTTAAAGAGGAAAATGTTAAATAAATATGACAATGTTAATATATAAAGAATTTGATAAGTCAATAAGACAAAGACAAAATGGCAAAGGAAATAAACATATATAAATAAATAGCCAATAAATTAATGTTCACCATTACTAATAATCAAAGGAATACAATTAAAAGATCTACAATGCTATAATTGTTTTTAATGAATTATTAAAGATGTTTTAGAAAAAGCCATAGAAAATACCAAAATATTTATTTGGTGCACTGGAGGAAACTTTGTTAATATAAGTCAAATAATATCATGTTTACTCTTATTCTGCAATTGCATTACTAGGAAAATACTGTATAAATAATTGGCCAGTGAGAATGTATAAGGGTGTTCATCAATATACAAATTAACATTTATTTTTAAAATAAGTAATATGTTTCAGTCACTAGGGTTAGATTTTATTACTTTGAGACTATTACCATCATGGATCTTATAGCTTAGCTGGGACTAAATGTCATAATTATAGAGATCATACAGGTGCAATGATATCTTAGAACCTAGATTTCTGACCTAGATAAAGTGAACAAGAGAAGAGTTTCCTGAGAAGGTGGCATAGAAGCTGAATCCTGGAAGATGAATGGTAAACTGGTAAAGGAAGAAAGGACAGAGAGGAGAAAGAACAAGCCAGTCAGTAAAAATTGTACTTACAAGGGAATTGCAGGAGGGAAAAAGCATGATATCTTGAAAAAAATATGATATGATTTTAAGCTGAGATAAGATCATATAAAGATAGGGTAAACCAGGCTGAAGAGTTCACATTTAAATACAGTGGAGAATAATAGAAATCCTTTGAGTAGAAGGATGGCAACAATGATGAAAACATTCTTGCAACAATGTTTTTTTCAGCATCTACTTTATGTAAGGCCCTGTAAACTAAAGATTCATGGTTTTCACTTTTAGGAAATTTATAGTGCAATGGTCAGATGATTGTTTTACAAAAATTATTCTGGCTTCAGGATAGAGAACAGATTGAATAAAAGTCTATAAAAGTTGATAGGCTAAACAGGGAAGCAAAGTAAAAAATTATTTAATTAGCTATAGCTAGACATTAACCTTATTTGACTATGATCTGATGAAAAGTCCCTAGAGATTTGTTGGCTGTTGCTGATTCGTAGAGAGTTTCTTTTGTTTTATTGTTTACATTGAATTGTGTTTTGGTTTGCTTATCTAATGCATTGGAGCCAACTCACCCTAATGGCCACTTCAACAATTTTTTTTTTTTTTTTTTTGAGACAGAGTCTTGCTTGGTCGCCCAGGCTGGAGTGCAGTGGCATGATCTCAGCTCACCGCAACCACCATCTCCTGGCTTTAAGTGATTCTGCCTCAACCTCCTGAGTAGCTGGGATTAAAGGTGCTGCCACCATGCCTGGCTCATTTTTGTATTTTTAGTAGAGATAGGGTTTCGTCATATTATCCAGGCTGGTCTTGAACTCCTGACCTCAGGTGATCCATCTGCCTTGGCCTCCCAGAAAATTTTTTAACACATCTGAGAGATGATGATTTCCTGACCCTGAAAAAACTGGCAGTGAAATAAATTAAAACACCCAAATTTCCAAGAAATAGATTGGGAAAATAAATTTATTCAGCTACTATAAGGTATATTTTAGATGACTATTGACATAAATATTTATAACATATCATGGATCTAAAAAACAGTTATAAATTATATGTATATTATAACCTCACATTTTCAAAATATTTTAATTCTTCTAATTGTCTACTGTTGTGTAAAAAATTACCCCAAAATGGCTACTTTAAAAAAAATCTCCATTTTATTATATTTAATAATTTTGTGAATTAAGAAATAGGGCAATGCTAAACTGGGCAACTCTTTTGCTTTATGTAGTATTAACTTAGTCACTTGATGGTATTTAGTTGGAAGACAGTCTGGTCTGAAGTATCCAAAGGGACTTAATTCAAATATTGGCACCTTGGCAGGGATAGCCAGGAAAGCTAGTTTCATCTGTGACTGTTGAGCTGGGCAACTAGAAAAATCTTTTCTAGCCTGGCAGTCTCAAAGTAGTTTGATTTCTCACAAAACCACTTAGAGATTCCAGAAAAAGTGTTCTAAGTAAGACACAGAATTTGGAAACTGCCACACTCATAAGGCACAATATTACCATCTGTCCCAAATGTTCCAGGTCAAAGCAGTTGCCAAGCCCACCCAGGTTGAAGAAAGGAATTGTAGACACCTCTTCCCCCATACACCTCTATGGAAGGAACATTTTAAAAATATTGTGAATATCTTTAATTAGATATGCTTCTCTCTAACTGCAAATTATTTACATTTTTTCCTCCATGTTAAATACACTCATCTCCTTCTGTGATCCCCCAATGTCTCCTCCCATCATAGTATTTGTTCACATTCCTGGATCTTGTCACCTAAATCACAACCAGAAGGAGATGAGCCTTCTCAGGTTTGGTTCCTCAAGTAAGAAGCTCTAATTCTGAATATATGTGAACTAAAGAATCAAACAATATGTCCTCCACATACATGACATTTAATGGTGAGACCTAGATAGTAAAACCAATATTAAAAAACCCAGTAAAAGACATTTGGAAGTGGAAGGTAAATAGCAGTAACAAGTCCATGACATTTCTGAAATCTAATCAGTCATATGACTCCTACTTCTTGATTAAGGCACCATAGTAATCTCTAGGATAATTCTTGCCGGTACCCTCTGAGCTCTTGTTTCTGACCTTTGGTTCATTTATCACTTGCATTTGAAATGCTACATTCATAACTGTGTAGCTTCTCAGCCTGCCTTCTTTTTACAGAAATTTGGAGGTACCAAGTCCTCTTTTCATTTTGTGTTGTCTCTGTCACATTCGATATAAGCTGATTTAATTCTTTTAAAACTGTATGGGTTTCTTGTGTATCAAATTACAATTCATGCTACTAAACAAATTCTGAGAGAGGCCTTTCTCTATCTTGGGCTGAGAGTCAGACTCCTACAGGAAAATGTTCTCAATATTTTTCTAAGTCATTGGCATATTGAGACATTCTAGTAGCCTTGTCTCATCCTATCAGAGATGATGCCTAAGAGGAAGTACTAAGCATTTTAGAAGCCCTACTGTGCTGGCCCTTAAATTTTCTGATGTATCAACCAAAGTTCCCACAGTCACAGCATGTGATTTTTCACCTTAGGATATGCTTATTGGGAGCTGTTCTACATTCTGTTTTTGCCCTGACACCATTTAAAATTAAGATTCCCTTGGTGGAAGAGACCTGGGGATGAGAAAGAGTTTTATTTTCAAACCTGGCACCCATATATTTTCTGTAAATTATACTTAAAAGTGGAACAGCTCCTCCTTTCATTTATTACATTCTTCTATTTTATCATAGACAACCAAAAGTCAAATCCCTGTCTTGGCCAGATCCTTAAGTGACCTTTTTATTTCCCATTTTACTGCTGGAGACATCTGGTACCCTTTCTCTAGCCTCCAGCAGCATTTCCTCATTCTTTTTAGTGTCCTTACAAACCACTTCTGTGATGCCCTTCCAGCTCCTATCTGCTACTCGGTCACAAAAGTAAAGCTGTAAGTTGTAGGCAGCACCCTATTTCTAGATACTAAGTTTTATTTTAGCCTTTTATTGTAATGTGCACAGTATCTTAACGTTAATGGTTTAAACCAAGTATTTTATCATTTCATGATTTTATGGTTCAGAAATTTAAACAGAAAAATTAATTTGTTCTTTGTGTCATTTAATTGGTCATTCACCAGCATTCAATTGTAGATAGGCAAAGTACTCAAAAACCTGCCCAGCTGCAAGGAAAGGAGATATAGTACTGTAAAATAAGAAATTGGAAAAGCCTACTCGATTCTTGCCATTTAACCAAAAATCTAGGATAAACCTACAGGATCTACTTTCTCTTCTCCCCACCAGCCCAATTACTTTTTCAAGCTCTGAAATTACATACTTGCTCAGAACCAGTAGATGACTAAAACTTCCATTTAACATTGTTCTAAGATAAATAAGAAGAAGGTGGATTTTGTCCCAAGTCTCTTGTTTTTATCATATCTAATTATTCCATTCCTCATGAAAATGAATGACCTCAACAGAGCCCTCATTTTTTTAAGTGATTGAAAAAAACCATCAAAGAAAGTAAAGCCCACTCATTTATTTTCATTTCCTCTTTCAGCCTTAGAGGCAACTGTTTTCACATGTTCAGTCATTTGTCCTTTCCTTTTCTAGTTCCTTACATCATGCCTAGAAACTCTTTCTTACTAAACATTTTAAGCTTCACGTTAATCAATCTATAACATCCATTATAAATATTTATTTTAAAAGTACCCTTTTAGTCACAAATTTGAATTATTAAAGACAAATAATCATTGTCTTCTGAGCCTTTTTTTATTTATTCACTGATTCATATAACAGGTATTTACCAAGCCTATACTATGTTCTTGGTATTGAGGAAACAATGATGTGTAAAACAGATATACTTCCTCTATTTTTAGAAAAGTGCTTTGAGACAAGAGTTTAAACAAGCAATTATAATCAATTGAGACTTAATGATGAAGAAGAAGACTCAATGCGGAGCATAATAAGGTCATTCAATTGAGTCTAGGGAATAAGAGAATGTTTAACAGCAGAACAAACATCCTAGCTGAGACTATGAAAGTTAACCAGACAAAGCCCAGCAAGAAAGAAAGAAAGAGGAACTATTTCAGGCAATAGGGATATCATCTTTCAGGTTCCAAAGCTGTGAGATGGCATAGAATACCTGAGGAACTTGAAAAGGAAACTTTTGAGAGGGCAGAGAATAGAGTAAAGGGACATAGGAAGATCAGATCAGAAATTGTTTTACAAAATATGGCAATGAATTTAGACTTTGTAACAAGAATTACAATATAATTCATGAAGATATTTAAATCAAGCTAATTGTCATCACCAGAATTGTGCTAAGAAAATTATCCTGGTTGCAATGTGATGAATTATTTGGAAAGGAAAAGTACTGAATATAGGTATTCCACTTTTGAAGCTATGGTGATACTTGGTTAGAGGCAAACATTGACCATGAGAACAATGAATGGATTATCGAGCTATTTAGGAGACATTATTGAGGGTTGATTGAATTAGCAGAAAAATTGCAATGAAAAATCCTAGTAGTTAATAAAAGTAGAACAATGATAATGTGTCACGCACTGTTCTAGGCCTTTTACCTGTTTAATTTGATGTTTAAAATAACCAAATGGGATAGGTAATATTATTTTTTCTATTTTACATATAGGGAAACTGATTCATAGAAAGATTATGGAAACACTACAGAAGGAGCATGACTAACATGAAAAATGGACTAGAATTAGACATAACATGGTCTAAAGCCAGGGTTTGAACATTATTAAGATGGCTAAAATAGGAGTGTAATTGGATGGTGGGGTGTGGGGAGTTTTATCAAATTTAATTTTAAAATATTTAGAGAAAAAAACGCCAGTTACAAGGTCTGTCCCTGATATAATGAAATCAACAATAAAGGACATTTTAACAATTGAGGAAATGTGTATATAGACTTGTTATTTTAAGAAAACTTCTTGAAATATAATAGAATCATTTTTTTAAAAAAGGACAGATTACAAAAGAGTAGATACACTATGATCTTTGTGACAAAAAATACACCTACATATATGTAGATACATAAATATCTGTAAGAATATAATATTAGGTGCTAACAACAGTCATCTACAGATTATGGAAATCTGGTATTTTTGTTTTATTTTACTACGTTGTCTGAATTGTCTATCTTTCCAGAGTGTATCTAAATTGCTTTGTAATCTTAAAAATTAAAAATAAACATAATAAAAAGGCAAATTATAATTTGAAAAGACAACATGCGAGATCAAGGCCAATTATTATGCTAATTCAACTTTATATCAGCTATTCCACAGAGTACCAAAGGGAGAGATGTACCCAGGTAAACAATCAGTATAACAATATATCACTTTATGATGACCAGTGGCTCTGCCTTAATGGCTCTAAAGCAGAACTCCAGTACAGAGTTGCAGGTCGGGATTTCTGATAACAAGGCACATACAGAGCTCACATTTCAGAGATGTATTAAAGAGTGCTCTCAGAATTAAAACCAAGTGAAGGTAAAGTTAGGAAAATGAAAGGAAAGTGATAGAAAGCAAGTAGGAATGTGCAGAAAAGGAAATTGCACTGTGATGTATTCTCAGGGTAAGACACCCAACTGTATGGAGAATTTTAAAATTTAGTGACCCCTCAGAGATTCCCTGAGTTTAGATGAGAATCATGTCATTATACCTCCCCCACTCCGCACTAATTATCCCTTGGCTATGGGCCATCCCAAGAAGTGAGCATGATACTGAGCGAGTATCTTGAGCTGAGGCAGTTATCCAAGGGGACAAATAGCTGAAGGCCAGTAACACTCCTTGGTGATGAAGTAATAAATTCTTGATTCCTAGAGAAGGATATGGGCAGTAAATTACAGAGTCTACATGAAAAGTACACTCAGAACATTACCTTTATCTAAGTGGATTTCAACCCTGAACATGAGAATATATGACTGTACAACTTGAGGGCCATATGAAGAGTAACAAAGGACAGAATGATGAGGAAGAGACAGAGCATTCAACCTGATGCCTATTCCATGACATGTGAGACAGTAAAGTGCAGGTTGGCCCCCCAAAAAAGAAATAGAATCAATATAAATAGATGACAGAAATGAGACCAGGCCCAATGCACATTTAACTTTATCCCTTTGAAAGCTGTGTATCTGAAACAAACAAGCTCAATCTGTTGTTAGCTACACTTGACCATAACTCATACAGGGAACTGTAAGAAAGTTCTGTGTGGGGTGGGGGAGGTGGCATGAGAAGGAGGAGAGGAGGAAGCCTTCTTTACCTTTTCAAATTAATGATTAAATTCTACAAGACTCTTTGATCTACTCTAGATAAAGGAGTGAAGAGAAAAGGTATCTTAAGGATAATGTCAGTATTTTTCCTGAATGGTTGCAAATCAAAGAGGACATGACAGCTTATTCAATTAATTGTATGAAGATGATAGTCTATCCATTTTTAAAAAATAGTAAAATGAGATTCATATCTCATATCACATATAGCAAATGAATACTACACAGACTAAATAACAAAACACTTCAAATCAATATGCAATTAAAAAGCTTTAATCACATGAAATGCACCCTTTTTGCCACACACTGCAGATGCCTAGTAATGACAGAAAAAAGTAAAGCTAAATAGATACATAAATATGCCAGGAATAAGAAGACAGCTGCACAGCTAAACAAAAAATATGAGTTGGGTTGCCAGATAAAGTACAGAATGCCCAGTTAAATTTGAATTTCAGATAAAAAACAAATGTATTTTTGATATAAGTAGTAGGCTCTGTAGAATATTTAGTATATATTTATAACTAAAACATTATTTTTAGCATTTAATATTTAGTATATTTAGCACATTAAGTTTTTAATATTTAGATTATTTTATTTACTAAATCTGGCAATAAAAATAAGTGATTCTACAAAGGAAAGAGAAAATAAGATTGGAAAAATTATGAAAGAAACTATATATAAAACTTCATAGAGGGCAGGGAGAAAGGACTAATATTAAAGGTGATATTCAACTAACATGTTGTGTTTTACCCTAGAGATGGCATATACCAAGCACTGGAAAGTAATGCAGGAATATCTTCTACATGACTGTTGAGGTACAGGGACCAGTAGACAGGTCGTTGTCTTTTATCATATCCTCTCTACCTTTGGGCCAATTTGCCAAGTAATTGATTGCCTTAAGACAACAGCAGCAGAGACAGCAGCTTGGGTAACAGGCATAGCTACACAAATCATCTATGGACCTTTCACTCTCATTTAAAAAATAGAGCATTATAAGCCACTGAAGTCTACGGTATTTATCCTTACAAACGACAGTGGCAAAGATGCAAGGTAAAATCAAGTAAGAAATCTTAAATATAAGTGTATATTAGTCTATTCTCACACTGCTATACTACCTGAGACTTGTTAATATATAAACAAAAGAGGTTTAATTTACAGTTCTCCCTGGCTGGAGAGGCCTCAGGAAACTTACAATCATGGCAGAAGGTGAAAGGGAAGCAAAGCATGTCTTACATGGCAGCAGGAGACAGAGAACATGCACAGGGAAAACCGCCACTTTGAAAATCATTAGATCTCATAAGAACTCCCTCATTACCAATCACTTACCACCAGGTCTCTCCCTCAACACATGGGGATTACAATTTAAGATGAGAATTGAGGGGGGACATAGAGTCAAATAATATCATTCTGCCTGGGCCCCATCAAAATCTCATGTCATTTTCAAATATCAAAACCAATTATGCCTTCTCAACAGTCCCCTAAAAGTCTTAACTAATTTCAGCATTAACCCAAAAGTCCAAGTCCAAAGTCCCATCTGAGACAAGGCAAGTCACTTCCACCTATGAGCCTATAAAATCACAAACAAGTTAGTTACTTCCAAGATACAATGGGGGTACAGGCAATGGGCAAATGTCCCTATTCCAAATGGGATAAATTGGCCAAAACAAAGGAGCTACAGGCCCCATTCAAGTCCAAAACCCAGCCAGGCAGTCATTATATCTTAAAGCTCCAAAATTTCCTTCAACTCTGTGTCTCGCATCCAGGGCATGCTGATGCAAGGGGTGGGCACTTCAGACCTTGGGCAGCTACACTCCTGTGGCTCTTCAGGGTACAGACCCTTCGGCTGCTTTCACAGATTGGCTTTGAGTGCCTGTTGCTTTCCCAGGTACATGGTGCAAGTTGTTCGTGGCTCTACCATTCTGGGATCTGGAGGACAGTGACCCTCTTCTCATAGCTCTACTAGGCAGTACCCAAGTTGGGGTTCTGTGTGGGGGCTTCAACCCCAACCCCACATGTCCCTTCCATACTCCCCTAGCAGAGGTTCTCCATGAGGGCTCTGACCTTGCAGCAGACTTCTCCCTGAACATCCAGGAATTTCCATACATCTTCTGATATCTAGTCAGAGGCTCCCAAAACCTGCAGGCACTACAGTATGTGGAAGCTGCTAAGACTTGAGGCTTGCACTATTTGAGGTCACAGCCTGAGCTGCACCTTGGCCCCTTTTAGCCATGGATGGAGCTGGAGTGGCTGGAATGCAGGGCATTGAATTCTGAAGCTATACAGAACAGTGGGGCCCGTGTCCCAGTGCACAAAATCATTTTTCCATTCCAAGCTTATGGGCCTATGACTGGAAAGGCTTCTACAAAGATCTCTGACATGCCATGGATACATATTCCCCATTGCCTTGGCTATTAACATTCAGCTCTTCATTACTTATGAAAATTTCTGCAGCACACTTGAATGTTTCCCCAGAAAATGAGGTCTTCTTTTCTACCAAATGATGAGGCTGCAATTTTTTAAACTTTTATGCTCTGCTTCCCTTTTAAACATAAGTTCCAATTTCAAATCATCTTTTTGTGAATGCATGTAACTGTATTTTTTCAGGAAAGTCAGGTCACTTCTTAAGTGCTTGGCCGCTTACAAATTTCCTCTGCTAGATACTCTAAATCATCTCTCTCAAATTCAAAGTTCCAGAGATCTCTGAGGCAGGGCCAAAATGCCACCAGTCTTTCTGCTAAAGCATAGCAAGAGTGTCTTTTGTTTCAGCTCCCAAAAAGTTCCTCATCTCCATTTGAGACCACCTCAGCCTGGACTTCATTGTCCATACTATAAACAGCATTTTGGTCAAAATGATTCAGCACTCTCTAGGAAGTTCCAAACTTTCCCTCATCTTCCTGTCTTCTTCTGACCCCTCCAAACTGTTCCAAACTCTGCATGTTACCCAGTTCTAAAGTTGCTTCTACATTTTCAGGTTATCTTTATAGCAGTGCCCCACTATATCTGTACCAATTCTCTATATTAATTCATTCTCACATTCCTAGAAAGATTCTACCTGAGACTGGTAATTCATAAACAAAAGAGGTTTAATTGCCTCACAGTTCTGCAAGGCTGGGAGGCCTCAGGAAACTTGTATTTATGAGAGAAGGTGAAAGGGAAGCAAGGCACATCTTACATGGCAGCAGGAGACAGGGACATGGCATACAGGGAACACTGTCCTTTGAAAACCATCAGTTCTTGCATGAACTCCCTATCATGAAAACCGTATGAGGAAAACCACCCCTATGACCCAATCACCTTCCACTAGGTCCCTCCCTCGACACATGGGGATTACAATTTGAGAAGAAATTTGGATGGGGACTTAGTACCAAAGTGTGAGCTCTAAATAAAAAATTGGAAAATATATGGAGAAACTTAGGGCCAATAAGGAGAAACAAGCCTATTCAACAAGCAGAACTAGCACCTATGGAGGAAAAAATTAATGTAGGAGACGGAACAAAAAATTGATAGTCATGTACCACATGAGGATGTCTCCATCAATGAAAGAGAGCTTATATATAGTGGTCCCATAAGATTATAATGGAGTTAAAATATTCATATCACCTAGTGAAGTCACAGCCATTGTAACCTAATAACACAATGCATTATTCACATGTTTGTGGTGATGCTGGTGTAAATAAACCTACTGCACTGACCGGTGTATAAAAGTATGACATATACAATTTTGAATAATACATAATACTTAGCCAAAATGACATTCAAGGGATAGAGCAAATTAAGATATTTTAGGTATGTAAACATTTATAATTTATACATAGCCCATCAAGTGGAAAAATATGAATGCAAAAGAAAGTGTCAAATGTACAGGTGACCAAATAAATTAGTAAAATATTAGGACACATTTTGATTGCTAATTCTTAACATCAATTTGTAAATAAAATTTCACATGAACATAGAGTGCAAACATGCAAAACTCTTTTCTCATATTTGCAGAAAAGGGTGAATATAAATACTACATTATTCAAAATACTATTGAGGAATAAAGTCTAATTAAGTTAACCATTTAAGTACAAGCATTAGAAAACTAGATGAGAAACACAGCTTCAAAACATTTAGAGCAAAAGATAGATTGCATAATTTCCAACTCTGGGATGAAATGAAACAAAAATCAAGCTTAAACATTCAGAATACATATGGGCATACTTAAAAAGTGAAAAATATTATCTAAGTGCTAGATACTAGTAGTATATTAAAAAACTCAGTGACATACTGTAGCAGACACTGTTGATGCTCTCATTTCCTGCCATTTTAATCCATGTCTAAGTTTGCCTGACGCTGAAGGGGACAGTTCCCAACATGATGATTTCTTACCATACCAAGTGCCTGAGCTTTCTCCTTCTGTTCCTAAAGGTTTTCTCCAGCACCACTGGAGTGTGCTCAGTTTGTATCCAGGAAAGCTCCAAAGATCTGAGGTTTCCATGTTCCCAGAGGCAACCCTTAAACAATGAGGTACTGATTTTGATGGATAAACATCCCCAACTTCCCATTCCTTTGGTGGAATGTTTATGAGGTTCCTCATAGGGTCCCTGATAAGATTGAGCCCCCGTTGCACACAGTGGTAACCTGCTTGCTAACACATCCTTTAACTGTTTTCTTCTCTTGCCCTGTTGACTCTCCCCACACCCTGTATGCTTCCTGGGATCACACCCCAGATAAAGTACCAGCACCTAAGTCCTTTTCTTAGGGTCTGCTTTTAGGGGAACTCAAATCAAGACACTTGTTATCAGAATTGGTATACTAATAACCCCTGGTGTGCTGTGACATCATAATTACTAAGACTTTCAGTAGTTGAGGATTGAAGTACAGATGGCTTAAAAATATGGAAGCAAAAGTTATTAAAAGGATTGTGGAATTACCTATTTTAGGTCACTCCCTTAGAATCCTTGAATAAGAGAATACAGGCTCATGTTAGCCAACTAAAAACAGGGCTTGTTGCTGAAAACCAGAAAACCTCAATGCCAATATTTAAAGAGCTCTTATCTCCTGTAATAATATGCCAGTTTAATTGAAAACAGGTACAGGACTTGATTCCTAGAGTGGTAAAGCTACAAAGGAGACTGAGATCACACCCCAGAAACTCTCTTATGCTAAAATCAGGGCCCTGCTTGAGAAAGAGTTGGAATCCAAAATCTAGAATGGTAATATTTGAGTGCACATGCCTGAGAAACTTAAATCTTCAGATTCCTCTGAAAACCCCAGGCCAGCAGAAGCAGCCACTTTTCTATAGTACTGTGTCCACTGTTGCAAAGATATCACAAAATGCCACACTTCAGGAAAATGCATCATAAAATGATGCTTATCCTCCTTAATACACTCCCCTTCTTTCTCTTATGGTCTAGATCAATAATCAGAGACATGGCTCAGCATAGCTCACTCAGTTAACATAGCTCAGCATAGCAAAGCCCTGATGAAGAAAAAATATACTATTTACCAAGACAAAGATCTACAGTATCTTACCAATATATTTCAATGGGGCCTAGAGTAATACATATAGGTGTAGGTCTTGAGGCTTAGAACAGAGGCACAGATTAAATACTCAATAGGAAAGAGTTTGTTGATATGGGGGCTCACCCCTGTAACTCAGGATTCAATGTCTTGACGAAGGTATATGCACTCAGTCCTAGCATACTTTCAGGATGGCTGTTTCAAACTCAGACACAAATATTTTCCTCAGCAAATTAGGTGGCAATGCCACCATCTGTTTTGGTGGAGCAATGAGAAGGCCATCAGAAGTCCTAGGAAGGTGGGCATGTTAAAAAGGATTTACTATGTGAGACTAACAAACCCACTGTGAAAAAAGAAAACATAAAGACAGGAATAAGAAAAGAGGGAATCATGATAGAACAGCACCCAGAACACAGTAGATGCTCAAGAAATATTTGGTGGCAAATTGATTAAATACATAAACTAAAACTCAAAATAGTAGTACAAAAATGTGATAGGTCTTGAATATCATAATTAAGATTGATCTTTACCATATGAAATTATGTCCTTTGTTTTCTTTCTACCATTTTCTCTTATGATATATATAGCATAACAACAATATTGATCAAACATTAGAATACAGAATAAATCTCAACAAATTCTAATTAGCTCCTATCATATTGACCACATTCACTGACTGCAATGCAGTAAAATTAGAATAGAAAAATCAAAAGGAAGCCTCCTTGACCCTAGAATTTTTTATTTAGAAATCAGCTAAATACTAAAAAAAAATTGATGATAATGAAGACATAGAAATATAATGACATATAATTTAGTACTGAATCAACTATTTATGAAAGTCTTTCTAAGGCATTCAGAATATATTTTATAGTCTTCAATATATTTATTAGAGAAAAATTTCCAAAATTATGATGTTAAATAAAAATTTTAAAAAAAAGTAAAACCGCCTCAAAGGAAGTGAAAGAATAATAAACATCAATGAATCAATAAAATTGAAGAAAACATAAATTTTTTAAAAGCTATCATTTTTGGAGAGGGTGCAGGATAACTACATAAGAGCTAAATCTTTGATAAGCACTATCAGAGAGGGAAAAAATGAGAGAATATACAATTACAAATATTGTTACAGACATGTAAATTAGATGTGGTCAAAAATAATATCTGGGAAGTTTCAGAGTGTATTACTTCTAACTCTAGAAATCTTTTATATAATTCCTATTCAGGACTCTTTCAAGCTCCCTTTTCCTTCCTATAGGTCCCTTTACTCACTTGAGGCAAGAGACACTTAATTCCCTTACTGCATGTGCGCTCTTCTTTCAAGTAGCATAGACTACTGGGTAAAACAGAGAAAAATAGTTGTTCCTCCATTCCCTTCCCACATTCAGGGGCTGATATGCAATTCTGAGATCATCCAGACTTACTGAAAACTATCTCCATGGAACCTTCTCCTTGTCCAACATAGCAATGTTCTCCTTTAAAATTTTTCTTCAAAGTCCAATAAAATGAACAGTACACTTTTAGCATACTTCCCATGACAACAGAGTCTGACACTGATGGCAAGGAACTTAGATGCATAACATACAAGCAAAGGTTATGTTGTCACTTGGATTTTCTTATTTCCATACTGTTTGCTCATGATTAATAATAATAGCTACTTAAGAGTATTCTTTGGTCTAAGCAAGATAAATATTTTTGGAACATGTGGTCTAAAACTAATATACCTGAAAACTGATCAAGAATTTCTGCTAACTTTGCTTATTAACAACCTTAACATTCTCCTAGAGCCTACTATTTTCTTTGTTGGAGTTTTTTCAAGGACTTCTTTTGGTGAATGTGTAACATAATCTAGGTTACATCAGCATATCTTCCTTAAAAGTATGCAGGAAAATAGGTCTAGGATCCCAGGGCATCAAGAACTCCATTTAATTCTGAGAACACCATTGTTTGAGGACATTACCTTACCTCTCCTCTTGATCACTTTCATTCTGTTTTGTTTATAGATGAATATAATGGCTAATAACATTCTATACTGCTTTCTTCTGATATAATTATTGTGCCAATTTGAGGTCTCTGGTTACTCTGGTTTATTTTTCACAACATCATTTGTATTACTTTCTAGGATATAGTCACTGAATTTTTAAATTCATAGAACTTTTTCAAGGCCTTGATTCAAATATAAGGACAAAATTTTGGCTAAAATAACTGAAACATAAACTAAAGTCATAAAATGCAGCATACCAAGGTCTAAAAATAATATTTATTATATAGATATACCCATAGTTTTTCAGTGCTTCTGTAGGTTTGGATACCTTATGGGAGAATCTGAATTTTGTCTTTATATGTTAATATATTGACAATGTTTTCTACATGAACATGTATTATTTATATTTTATGTTAATATTATTTAGAAAATTCAAATATTTAAAACCGAACTATCTCTTGTTTCTATACTTTAAAGAATCCTATTCTGAAATCGCAGGCATTTACAATTATTGTTCATGTCAGAAAATGTGAAGATATAATAATTACAACAAAAGCATACAATTTGCAGAGACAAAAGGAACATGGAAGTAATATTTTTTATCTTTCAGATCAGGAAACTCAGAAAAAAATGTTTATTGACTCGTTTCATGTTATATCTCTAGTTAATAGGATAGCTGAGAAGCTAACCTCCTGAGTGTCATATGTTTCTGTCCATAATCCTTACGAATGGTTTATGTTTCCCAGTTGTTTTGGCCCCATCATCCCTACCACATAATGAGACTTTTAAAGAAGCAAGTATTTTAGTTTTATTACAATTCTCTATGCAGCAGTAGCCTGAACACTAAGAATTCAGTGCATGTCAACTTATTTAATATCTCCGATCCTGCAGACAATAAAATGCTTTCTTAAGATCTAAAAATGTAAATATAAGAGTGGTGATAGGAGAGTGGTTCAGATGTAAGTACAAGGTATTCAGTATAAGACAATTTCACAGAAGTAATTCTTAGGTATTAAAAGCAATTATTTAGAAGTAAAGCCATTTCATAAACTGTTAAGCATGCAGATATAAAAAAGGATGCTTTAATACAAGTCAAAAATGGTCTTGATGTGAATTCTGGTAGGCATTAGAGATTTCTTGTTTCTCAAATCCATTGTTTCTACATAACCTCGATTTCCAGTGAGGTTAGTCTGCCCTATAAGATCTACATGAGATTCCTTTGCGTTCCTACCTCATACCTGTGGATTGTTCAATGTCCTGCCCAAAGTATAGGTAAATTCCCCCAAGCTTATATAATCAATGAATTAAACACAGGAAGAAAGAAAAGCCATTAGTAATGGGAATTGATGTGAGGCTTTGAAAAATACCTCTAACAGTATAAAGATCTTCCCCTTAGCTATACGATATTATAGAGCATAAATGATGATTTGCCAAAACACTTTTTCTGTCTCAAGCATGAAATCTGAGAGCTGAAAATTAATAGATTCTATCCAACTGGGTCAGCAATAAGATGTAAACTATGGCTATATAATTATAGAACATTGCTTATTTATAGAATGAAAATTTTAAATGCAAACATAAAGAGTTTATTTTTTTAAATGCATTTTCTTTAAATAAAGCATTCTCATAGTCCTTGTAAGTTAGAAGCCTAGGATGTCTAATAAATTTTGCTAAGTAAGTAAAGAGCTTTGGGCCAAGAGGAGTCCAGTATGATAAGAAGCCTCTCAATTCCCATCCCACATTCCGGTATCCAGTGATTTCCTCCTAAAGACTTGCAAACAATCCAAATTTCTTTCTTTCTTTTTTTAAATCCAAATTTCCAACTAAAATCACTGAAGGATTTTATGTTACATTTTTGTTACACCAACCTCTCCCTCAAAATAGTTAAGTACCAATTATGAACAGACAGATTGAGTGATTAGATGATGAGGTTTCTAAGGAAAATACACCTGCTACTTCATTTCATGCTTAAAAAACAACAAAAAAAGAAGAAAAAACAAATTTCAAAGATTGTGATTAGGTGAACTCAGAAAAAATAAATACACAAAAAACCCCTCACAAATTGTTTTAACAATTTAGCTAGACTTTAATTACACAAAATTAAAATGCAAACTTTATATTTATTGATCAGTATAATCACGTTAAATTCTTTTCTAGAACTGCCATGACTTGGTTAAGAATACTTGTTGATTGATGTTGTTTCATCCCCCTTGTGATGTCAAATTAGAAACAGATAGTTGGGGTGGGTACCATCTTGCAACCCTATCCTCAGAACGAATGGAGTAAAATTATTATCTCTACTTAGGTTATTTCATAGTTTTATCAAGGGTTCTCCAGAGAAACAGCATCTATAGTATATACAGATAAAAAGGGATCTATTGCTCAGGCTACTCTTTCTCTCCCTCTTTCTCTCTTTCATTCTTTTTTTTTCTTTCTTTTGCTGTTTCTTTCTCCTTTTCTTTTTCTAAAATCTCTTCCTCTTTCTTT
>CAUYQU010031596.1:0-19126 GCA_963574635.1 Cheracebus regulus
ATGAGGAATGAGGCTGAGAGAGGTTGAGTCGCCAGGCCCAGGCCACACAGCTGGTAAGGATGGAGCAAGGATTTAACCCAGAGCCACCCTCTGACCCCCATATAGATTATGGAGACTTGGCTCTTGGCCATTCAGGACCCCTGGGTCCCCCTAGTCCCCTAGGGCATCTTCTGTTGGCCTCAAACTTTTTCATTTTGGGGGCTTGGTGCAATGACTCACGCCTGCAATCCCAGCACTTTGGGAGGTTGAGGCAGGTGGATCATTTGAGGTCAGGAGTTTGAGACTAGCCTAGCCAACATGGTGAAACCCTGTCTCTACAAAAAAAATTAGCTGGGCATGGTGGTGCATGCCTGTAGTCCCAGCTACTCAGGAGGTTGTGGCATGAGAACCACTTGAATCTGGGAGGTGGAGGTTGCAGCGAGCCAAGATTGCACCAGTGCACTCCAGCCTGGTGACAGAGTAAGACTCCATCTCAAAAAAATAAACAACAAAAAAACCAAAAACTTAATTTTGGCCCTCAGCCTCCTGAGTGAATGGAGAACTAGATCACATGAGGAAATTGTCCCTAGTTTGAGCTGACCTTGGAATTTGTTGGGGACAAGTGATGGAGCGATAGGAGGTCTTTCTGGATGAACACTTTCACGCTGCTCTAGTTCCCGACCCAGGATGCCTGGTGTGGCTGCCCCCAGCCAGGAGTGACCTCTCCTTCCTCCCATTGCTGTCCACAGTCTGCTGTCCCCCCTCTTGGTGACACTTTCTGCCTGTCTTTAACATTCTTGGTATCTCTGACAGCCAGGCGTTCCCAGGTGTGGGAATTGTGTCCCCTCCCTCCTCTTGCCCTGAACGTGTATGTTGAATGAGGAAGGAAGGCAGCATTTCCCAGGCCTCCTGCATGCCCCACAGGTGGTCTTCTCCCATGTGTTACCCCATTTACTCTGGACGCTGTCCCTTAAGGCGGGTGGGCTGTGCCCACCTTATAGATAAGGAAGTCGAGGCTTAGAGCTGCGGGGCTCATCCATGCTGCTGGCCAGATGGGAGGTACTGGAGCCTGGCTGAGTGTCACTTGGGCCTGAGCCGTGAGCTGCACTCCACGGGAACCTGGCGTCTGATACAGAGTAGGCACCATCTGTTTGCTCTGGGGCTCCTGGACCCAATGGGTTTCTATGTGTAGCAGAGGGAATTTAAGTCAAAGAAGAAACTCCTATTGTGAGCCAGACTCTCCTGTTCTCAGGGGGGTGATGGGAGGGATGGGACCCTCCAGCCAGGGCCAGGTGGCTGCAGGTAGGTATCAGGCCACAGCGGCCATTTATCAAGAGCAAATCTCATGCTGATTCCTCTGCAGGATGCTCAGAGAATCCCCAGGAATTCCTACAGAGAAGCAGGCGTCCCTAGTCATTTGGAAAATACTCACTGATCCCATGTTGTGTGTCAGGAGTTGTCCTAAGAGAAACTCCACCCCTGGGGGGGCTGGCATTCTGGTGGGGTGGCAGCAGGGGAGCAGGAACCTAGTAAGTAAGTGAGCGAGGTCATTTCAGGTTGTGCTGGGAACTCCAGGGAGATGGATGGAGGATGCCTGGCAGCAAAGGATTGGGAGGGACTTCACATGGGCAGGCAGGGGAGGCTTCTTGGAGAGGGTGTCATTTCAGTAACTGCAACTTCAATGAAAGGAGGAGCCACCCAGGCCTAGATCCTCAGAGACAAATGATGACAGATGATGTCAAGGAGGCTTAAAAGGGGTTGACCCCACCCAGACCCCAGGGGAGCCTTTCCCTTTACCGCTGGTGTTGTGTTTGAGGGCCACAGGGCATGGCCTCTCCCGAAGTCTGGTGTGTTCCTGGGCTGGGAAGGGAAGTGAATCTGTCTTCAGTAGCCCGTGCCATTTTCTGTCTCTAGAGTCCCAGACCCAGGCCAACGTGGCCCTCCGTGGCAGGGACAGTGAGGTCAGCGTGGACCTGGCAGCCCTGGTAGCTTGGCCACTGCACGGCCTGCTGCAGATGGTGGCCAATGCCAGCCACACAGTGCCCGCTCTTCAGAGGCTGGGCCTGCCCTTTTCCAGCCAGGTAAGGAGTGGATAGGGAGGACCTTCCTCCAAATTCTGTCCCCTCTGTCCAATTCCTGGGGTGCAGAGGACCCACTGTGTGCGAGGCGGAGGGGGAGGGCTAGGCCTTGGGTTTCCCTAGCACTTTACAGTTCACAAAGGCTCCCTTTGTAATCGCTGTAACCAGGTCTGCTGGGCAGTCTCTGCGTTCTCAATTGCAGGATGGTGTGGATGGGCGCCCGGGTTTAGCGTCTGGCTTCTGACCTTTCTGCCCTGCAGTCTTGGGTCACAATCAAAGCTCCTACTTGTTCAGTGCCTCCCCCGTGCCAGCCCCCTTTGAAGGGTTCATGGGCATTTGTTAGTTTCATTCTCCCAACGCCCCAGAGAGGGGCAGGATGGCCCCTTCCTTACCAAGCTTTCTCCAGTGTTCAGATCCCACCTCTGCTGCTTGCCAGCTGTGTGGCCCTGGGCAAATTCCTTCGCCTCTCTGTGCCCTCATCTCTTCATCTGCAAAATGGGAATGATGATATTACCTATAACGTAGAGGTTGTGAGGACTGAGTGAGTTAATCTCACGAATGCCTGAGTAGATGCTTAAGAAGCACTTGCTGTGATGAAGATGGAAAAGATGATGCGAATGGTGTGACAGTGACCATTATCATCACCATTACCATCATCTCTGGGTCACAGGCAAGAGTGCAGGTGACTTGCCCAAGGTCACCTAGTAAGCAAGCAGCAAAATAGGGCCTCAGACTTGGCACCCAGGTCCTTCCTTACGGGGCCCTCCTGCCTCAGCGGAGGAACCCACATGGGGCCATGCCATGGCCACTGTCACTTGGCATGAACTCGCCCTGCCTGGCTGGCCCTCCTTCTCCAAGAGCCACAGAGTGTGTTCCAGAGCAAGTGCCAATGCTTCTTTCACATACACACACCTGTTTCAGATTACCCAGCAACCCCTGCCCCAGTCCACTCTGCGGTGGGAGGAGGGGGCGGCTCCCGGGGGCTCAGGGGGCCAGGATGTCACCCCTCCTGCAAAGGCTCTCAGCTCTGTACCCCACAACTGAGTGGACTGGATACCCCATGCCCCTGACTTCATCTAAACTCTATCCTGGACTCGAGGCCAAGTGACGGGGAGCATGTTCTCAGCCAATGTCTAGTGTTCTAGCAATAAAGCTGAGTGACAGAGCTGCCAAGAATATCTAAGAAAAAGCAGAAGAAAAGGGGGAAAATGGTTAATAAAAAAAACATTATTTGTATCTTAAAAACCATACTCAGTTTTCCCTTTCACCAGGTAATAATACTCAGCCATTTTAATATCACTACATGGATAAAGCATCATTTCTAATTTGGTTAAAATATCAAAACATTAGAGCATTACAGTTAATTTTGTTATTTACAGAAAGCCAGATAATATTCTCAGATGACCACGATGAGCTATTCTTTATTTTCACATGAATAGCATTGGCTAACTGGGAAGGGAGTGGCAGTACATTTTCAAAGGTAGCATTTCCAGGAAGCCAGCTGAAAAATAGAACTTTGCAGAGGCAAAAACAGACAAATTCTATGACCAACAAAAGTGACTGATATTAAGTGTAAGATGCAGGTTATAGATGTTTTATTTGTCAATTTCATGTTAATAAAATGTATCATCATTTCTCTTACAGCACACATTTACATCCATAAACAAATTTATTTGGGCTCTCTACTATTCATATTTACCCTGTTATATATTACATGTTTATATCTCCTGCCTCAAATTTATATGTTGAAACTCTAATTTCCAATGTGTTGATATTTGGTAATGGGGTCTTTTGGGGGTAATTAGGTCATGAAAATTGAGCCCTCTTGATAGGATTAGTGCCCTTATAAGATGAGAAATTAGAGATTTCCTCTATTTCTCTCTCACTCTCTTTCCTCTCTCTTTCTTTCTCTCCTTCTCTCTCTTCCAAGAGAGGACACAATGAGGATATGGCCCTCTGGAAACCAGGAATAGGGCCTTCATCAGAACTCAATCATGCCAGCACTTATCAGTCTCCAGAAATGTGAGAAATAAATATCTGTTGTTTAAGTCACCAAGTCTATGCTATTCTGTCAGCCTGAACTGAATTACCCCTTCTAATTTCCTCCTATATTCCTGGTGATTTCTACCACCACGCCTAGCTTCAATTATTACAATAGCCTTCTGAGGCATTTTTCTGCCTCTGTGCACGTCTGCCTAACAGTCTTTTCTCAACAAAGTAGCTAAAGAAATCCTTTATAAATCAGAAATAGATTATGCTGCCCCCATCTTCCCTTGTGACTTACAGTAATACCAAGTTTTTCCAATGACCTACGAGACCATGAACAACATATCCTCTTATTTATACCTCCCCACAAATATTCCTCTTTATATTTCTAATCTTGTATTTTGTTACTCTTGTCCTTAGTCATTCTTCTCCAGCTACATTAGAACTTCTTGCTGTAAATTAAGCATTCCAGTCACATATTGCTCCAGGATTTTTGTTCTTTTCACTTGACATAAAAGGCTCTTCCCCATATTCGTATTTCTGTCACTCATTCCTGCATACCCTTAAAAGTTTTGCTCAATGGAACTTCACAGTGAGGCTTTCCTCAACCACGCTCTTTAAAATTGCACTCCTTTCTGCTCACAATACATTTATTCCTTTATGTGTTTATTTTATATTGCCACAGCAGAATATTAGCCTCATCAAGTCATAGATTTTTGCCTGTTTTGTTCATTGCTCATATATATATATATATATATATATATATGTATATATACATATATATATATATACATATATATATATATATATATACACATATATATATATATATATATATATATACACACACACACACACACACACACACCCTGCTATTAGCAAAAACCTACTCTGTGTCTTGCCCTAGGCCATGTTTGGGGGTTAGAGATAAAAGGCCCAACAAAACTCTCTGATAGCTGACAAAATGTGGATGTGTTCCTTTCTGCATAAGATGCTATCAGTGAAGATAAAAGGAATTGAAAAGATTTGTTAAGTGATACAACTTATAACAAAGTTTTAAAATACAAAAGTTATCTAAGAAACAGCATAAAAGATAGAAGAGTATCAAAACTAGTCTTACTAAGTTGATGGTGGGAAGAGTAAAGAGAAAAGGGGCAATGGAGTTAGACAAAAATTGTGAAGATTTTCTTCAAAGAGAATCAGTTCTGACATCTTGTAAAAAATGTATACAGTATTTGTGCCATTGAATAGTGATGAAAATTGGTCAGGTCCTAACCATTAAAGAAATCACTTTACTAAAAGAACTAAAAATGTGGAAGATAGTGACATCAGCAACACAGCAGAACAGCCCTGGAACCTCAACAAGACACAAATTTAACAATATATGTACTAAATGTGAGAACTTTGTACCTTTATATTTACAAAAAGGAGGATCTCAAACCAACAACATAATTTTATCCTCAGAGAACTAGGGAAAAACCCCCAAAAAGCTAAAACCAAAACAAGACAAGGAAAATCTAAAGGTTAGAGTAGAAATAAAGGAAATAGAAAAGCATTTAAAAAATCAACGATCTCAAGTTGGTCTCTTAAATAGGTCAACAAAATTGACAAATATAAGCTAAATACAAGTGGGGGCAGGGTGCAAAAGAAAGAGACAAAGAATGCATTTAAATAGCTATAAATAAAAATAGAAGATACTACAATGGCTGCCTCAAAAATAGAATTATAAGAGACTAGTATGAAAAATTATAAACCAACAAATTGGAAAATCTGTAAGAAATGAATAAATTCCTAGAAACATACAACATACCAAAACTGAGTAATGAGTTAATAAAAAATGTGGTGATCTGTAATTAGTGAAAATGTTAAAGAACTAATTAAAAACCTTCCAACAAAGAAAAGTCCAGAATCAAACAGCTTACTAGAGAATATTACAAAAACTCAACAGAATTTAGCACAAATTCTTTTCAAACACTTCCAAAGAAGCGGAAATTCCCAAACTCATCTATGTGGCCAGCATTACCCTGATACTAAAAGGAGATAAAGGTGCAAACAAGAAACTATAAGCATTCTTGATGAATACCCTAAACGAAATACTAGCAGACTAAATTCAACAGCATATTAAAAGGATATCATGCCATTACTAAGTGAAATTTATGCCTGGAATACAAGGATGGTGCAATACACAAAAGTAAATCAATGTAATACACTGCATTAACAAAATGAAGATCAATATTCAACATAGTGCTGGAAGTTCTAGCCAGACGAACAAGAAAAAGAAATAAAAGTGGTTCAAACTGGAAAAGAAGTAAAATTATCTCTGTTCAGAGATGACATAATCTTATATGTGAAGATTCCACAAAAACGTTTAGAACAAGTTCAGGAAAGTTGCAAGATACAAATCAACATTCATAAATCAGGCCAGGAATGGTGGCTCATCCCTATAATCTCAGCATTGTGGGCAGCCATGGCAGGAGACTCACTTGAGCCCAGGAATTCAAGACCAGCCTGAGTAAGATGGCTAGACTCCATATCTACAAAAATAATAATAATTATATATATATATATATAATTAGCTGGATGTGGTGAGATGCACCTGAAGTCCCAGCTACTCAGGAGGCTGGGGTAGGATGATTGCTTGAGCCCAGGTGTTTGAGGTTACAAGTTTTAAGCTACAGTGAGCAGTGAGCAATGATCATGCCGCTGCACTCCAGCCTGGGTAACAATGAGACTTTATCTCTGAAACAAAAACAACAAAGAAACAAATAAAAAACAGATGCATTTTCATGCACTAACAATGAACAGTCCAAAAATGAAACTAAACTAACCCCACTTACTACAGCACAGAAAATGATAAAATACTTAAGAATCAAACTTAACCAAGGAAATGCAAGATTTATGCACTGAAAACTATGAAATATTGATGAATGAAATAAATCAGAAATAAAAAAAATTCATGCTTAGTCAGAAGACTTAATATGGTTCAAATATCCATACTATCCAAAACCATCTACATATTCAGTGCAATCTCTATCAAAAATTTCAGTAACATTTTATATAGAAAAAGAAATGAAAATCCATATAAAACCTAAAGGCATTCTGAATAGCTAAAATAATCTTGAAGAAGAAGCACACAGTTGGATGTTTCACATTTCCTGACCTAAAAATGTACAGCAAAGCAACAGTAATTAAGATGGCATTTCACTGGAATAAAGATAGAAATGTAGATCAATGGAACAGAATAGAGAGCACAGAAATAATCCCTGGCATATATGAACAAATGTTTTTCAACAGGGTGTCAGGATTACATAATAGGAATAGGACAGCCTCTCCAAATGGTGTTTGGAAAACTGGATACCCACATGCAAAGAAATGAAGTTGGGTCCTTACCCTATACTGTATGCAAAAATTAACTCAAAATGAATTAAATACCTAAGTGTAAGGCTTTAAACTTCCAAAAAAAAAAAGAAGAAGAAGAAAAGCTTCAGGACATTGAATTTGGCCATATATATATATATATATATATATATATATATGGAAATATATATTTGGATATAATATATCCAAATAGGGTGAAAAGATAACCTATGGAATGGTGCAGAATAAATGCAAACCATATATGTGATAAGGAGTTAAGATCTAGAATATAGGGACTTTTACAAGGAAACAACAACAAAAACAATCCAATATAAAAAAGGGGCAGTGACTTACACAGACATTTCTGCAAAGAAGATATGCAAGGAGCCAATAAGCACATTAAAAGATGCTCAACTTTACTAATTATCAGGGAAATGCAAATTAAAACCACAATGAGATATCATCCCACAATCGCCAGAATAGCCACTCTTCCAAGAATAGAAAATAACGAGTGTTGATGAGGATACGGAGAAGTTGGGAACTTCATGTTGATGAAAATGTAAAATGGTTCAGCCCTTATGAAAAATAGTTTAGAGTTTCCACAAAAATTAACAGATAGAATCACCATATGAGTCATTAATTCTACTTTTGAGTATATAGTCAAAATAATTCAAAACAGGATCTTGAAGAGGTATCCATATTCATTGCAGCATTATTAACAGCTGCTTCTACAACCCTAATGTCTATTGATGAATGAAGAAAATGTGGTTATATACACAATGGAATATTATGCAGATTTAAAAAATAAGTAAATATTATGCAGATTTAAAAAATAAGTAAATTCTATCCCATGCTGCAATATGGATGAATCTCAAGGATATTATGCTAAGCTAAATAAGCCAGTCACAGAAGGAGATATACTATGTAAGTCTACTCATATGAAATATTTAAAGTAGTCAAATAGATACGGAAAGTAGAAAGTTATTTACTAGCAACTGAGGCGAAGTTAGTTTACTAAGTACAAAATTTCATGTTGAAAGATGAACAAAGTTCTAGAGATTTGTTCATCAATGTGAATGTACTTTACACTTCAACTGTACACTTAAAAATTGGTTGAAATGATACATTTAACATTGTGTGTGTGTTTACCAGCACAACAAAACAATGCATTATTTTACAGAAAGAAAAAAGTAATGCATGTGGTCTCCCGCTGAGAGAATTAACCTTTCTTACTGAATATGTAACATGGTATCTTAGTCTTCCCTTCTTAAACCTCTCCTCCTGTAATATCCCCATTTCCAGGGATTATTGTCCAGGGAAGACAATAATCTCCATACATTGCAATTCTATCTTACAATAATCTCCATACATTGTAATTCTATCTTTCCAGTTGCACATGTGTGTGTACATGCACACACACAATATTAGAATATTAGATATTATTATTATTGATATATTATTATATTATATTATTATTATATTAGAATCATTCTTATTCCTTTATTTCTCCCACTCATATTAGACTCTAATTTCAAAATATACCTAGAATCTGATGATGTCTCACCTCATCCACAACTCTCAGGCTGGTCCCGAATTATTACAATACTCTCATACTTGCATCTCAGCTTTCCTCCTGACCACTCACAGCCCCTCTTCCCCAAACTCACTCCCCTGTGTAAATCTTAACACATCAATGACGGTGATATCATGTCACTGCTCTACTCAAATCCTCCATTAGCTTCACATATCACTCAGGATAAAATCCAAAGAACAGCTTTAAGGCCCTGTAAGTTACAGATCCTCCACTGAGAATCTTTGTTCCTATTTTTCTTTCTGTCTGGTATGTTCTTTCCCTATAGCTGCATAGCTCACTCCCTCGCCATATTCTAGTACCCATACAAATGACACTTTCCCAGTGAGGTCTTCTCTAACAATTTTATAATATTACTCCCTCTGACACTCAATTATTACTCTCTTATCATCATACTATAAATTTTACTCACATATTTTGTTCACTGTCAGCCTTCTTTTGCCTCACTAACCATAAAATTACACTACAGAGGAATCTCCAGAAAACCAAAGATAGGTTTTTGTCTTTTTTGTTCACTGCTGTATTCTCAGTTCCAAGAATAGTGTCTCAGACCTAGAAGATACTCAATAAATATTTTTAAATAAACATAGTATCTATTTCAAAAATGTGTACCAATGAACTGATATTAAAAACAAAGAATTAATCTGCAATATTTTTAAATAGTAAGAAAGATGACTGTAATTGTATGTGAAGCAGTTATTCAATCACCAATGCATGTGACAAAAATTGGAAGCAGTCAACATTTTGTTTAGAGTCAGACTTGACCATGATGAATGCTACATGATCCTTCCTTCTACTTGAAGTGTTTTATCTACAGATGTCCACTTTTTGCTTCAATTGTTTTCTGCTCAGTTATTGCTGCTTTGCAGAAGCTTGCCCTGACCTACTTAAAAATGTAACATTTGTAAATTTCTACTTTCTTGCCCTACCTCCCCATATCTCTTAAAATTACATGATTTAGTAAAATATGTTTGTATATTGTCTTTTCTCCAGGAAATACATCAACAAAATGTAAGAAACTTCATCTTTTTTGATCAGTCATCAGATTCTAGTATAGTGCTATTATGAAGAAACAGTAACCAAGAGAGAATAATATTGATATAAAAATTAACATATTAATCAAACAAAATAGAGAATATAAATCTGAACATCTACATTTCATTGATATTTTCACAAGATTCTGTCTTAATAGTGATGAAAGAATAGAAAAAATTGAAAATAGAAGGCAAGCTTAACTTGCAGCTCCCACTCAGACAGACAGAACAGCATGTAGAGACTGACACTGTGAAATTCTGCCCCAAGAACCACTGCAGGAACATATTAGGAAAAGCAAAAGAATTCACAAATCCTTTGAAAGAAGTGGCTTGCTGCTGCAAACTCCGTGAGACAGGTTAAAAACTGGGAATCCCCACAGTGTGAGGGGGAAAGTCTGCCTCTAAACATATATCCTCAATGAGGAACCTGATAATCAGAACATAGGAGAAGGATTTACCTAGAGCTGACATAAATTTAGAGCGCTGAGTGAAATATTAAAGTGGAAGAAGTAGTGGGAAGAGCCCTGTAGGCACCCCTGGTCCCCAGGAAAGCCAAGGGAGGTGATTTCTGACTTTATCTCACAGGAGTCCTTGGGGAGGGCAACCAGTGGAATTAGGAAAGGGCAACAGGGAGAATGAAACTTCCAGCTAAACTTTGTAACAATTTTGGTGAACTGAATTTTCCTGGGCAGAATCTGGGGATGGGGGGATAAATGGAAAATGCAGGTATGAGCACAGAAGCCATGGCAGGCAGGCAAGAGTGAGTTGTGAAATCCCTGCTTACTTTCTCAGTGGGAAGGTTTGTGACCTGGGGCAAGAACTCAGCCCTGCACCCTGGAGGCTTGGACATAAATTTGGCTCTTTTGGCTGTTGGTGGAGCACAAAAGTGAGACTGGCCTTGCTGGCTGCATGGGAGCTGAGTGGAGCCTGTCACTGCTGGCTTTCCTCCAGTTCCATGGAAATTTATACAAAGCAGCAGAGGCAGCCATATTCCCCTTTGCAACATAACTCTATTGGCCTGAAAACCATTCCCTCATCCCCCACAGTGAATGAAGCAGAATTCTGTTGGTGAAAATGGATATTTTAATCAGTTTACACATCTGAGTAAGCTAAGTCATTTAACACTTGCAGCAAAAAAAAAAAAACAAAACAAAAAACAAAAATCTTTTACTGTTAAGCAATCAAGAATCAGCTTTTTCTTGGGGAAATATTTATGCAGCCACTAATCTCTGCTCAAAACTAATTAGGGGCCTAAACAATTGTTAACTAGGAAACTAAATTTGCACCCCCAATGACGTGATTAAGTGAAACAATGTAGAAAATTTACACCTCAAAGGCACAGAACTTAGATCTAAACAAAGGCCAGGTTCTTAAGAAAATTTTAAGTCATTGCCTTCTCCATTCTAAAAGTTCCTAGTGGTTTAGGTGAAGAGAGGGAGATGGTTTTACAAATGAAGATTACCCTTATACATGTAATTTTTTTTACAGTGAGTATCAACAAAGCCAGGTAAATGTCACAAACTTGTAGTTTGGCTTTTTAACACAGCTTATTTCTTACTTAAATTATAGGCTTCAGGGCAGAACCCTTTAATGAATAGAACAGAGAAAGCATGCAGGTTTAGGGCATAATATTTAAGTATGTGAGAGGCAGGCATAGCTGGAAGGTGAAATACAGGCTACCCCAAGTCAAGTATCCCATTTTTACACAGAACCGTTGGTCCCCAAACAGAGAGAAGTGCCATGGAATGGGAAAGTGCAATGCCCTCACAGTCCACTTCACTGCAGAGACATTTCTCCAAGTCTGGTGGTCACACAATGCCAATCAGTTTGCTCAGTGACTAGCCTGTGTCTCATGGAAGTCTTATCCCTCAGTGGTGAGAGTTTCCATCATCTTTAGATGCCTGAAACCATGCTATTCTTGTCTAAACATGCAAAGAAATGCGTAACCTTCTGTAGTAATAACAATTTACTCTAAGCAAATGCCCTGAGCCACCTCTAAAACTGTGTCACATACTCAGCCATTACACAACAAGGTCCAGTTTTCTCACAGTAAAAAGTGATTTCTGGTACCCTCAAAAGTCAGAGATGAGGTAACACAATGTGAGGAAAAAAAAAAAAAGCAGAGCTTTACAAATAAATAGAGTCTGCCTGACTCTTTTTTAAAAATTTTTTAATTTAAATTCTGGGGTACATGTGTAGATCTTACAGGATTGTTACATAGGTATACACATGCCATGGTGGTTTGCTGCCTCCATCCCCCCTTCACCTACATTAGGTGTCTCTCCTAATGTTATCCCTCCCCAATCTCCCTACCCCTGCTATTCCTCCACTAGCCCCCAACCTCCCAACAGATCCCAGTGTGTGATGTTCCCCTCTCACCCAGGACTCTTGAAACTCCACTAGGAAAGCAGAAAACCCCAAATAAGGAGAGAATGGCACCTTTTTCTGAGTTCCTTAATGGGTCCGAGTAATTAGAAGCCTTTTCTAGATCTTTTCTTGTGGTATGGAAGATGGCAAAGAGGAAGGAGGAGTAGGGTGAAGTAAAAGTATATAGGAGAACAATTTTTAAGAAAGGAAGATAGCAGATGTACAAAGTAGTTTTTTAAAAGGTTTTAGTCCACTGGAAAAGTTTTGAAAAAATGAGATCCAAAGATAAGAAGCTGAAATCTTTTAAAATATAAATTTAGCTTGAATGTCAGCTTTTAATTAAGCTTTCAATCCTAAAGCTCTTTCAAAAAATTTTTTTATAAATCTCTTATTAGCAGACTTTAGCTGGTATAAACAGCTGATACTTCTGGCTTTTGCACAAAATCAAGAACCACACCAAAGACAGCTCAAAGAAAGATAAGTTTTGTTTGCCAGAAATGGAGTACAACTCACACTCCTGGTCAGCCATATTCTCTAGGGTCTCAGATTCTCAGTTAGTCATGTACACAGAGGCCCAAAAGTCCCATATTCCCCAAAAAGGAATGAAGGCAGAAAGTCAACAGTTTTCCACGAAAGGAAAAAGGATCAATGAATGACAGCATTCACAATCACATAGCAAACCAAAAGAGATTCATCCCCTGATCCAGAAGCAATCCCAAGTTTCAGCATGAATTTTAACTACCAGACTAAAAATGGAGTGGGCTCTATTGTTAATCCTGCATGAAATCCAAAGTAAACACTTGGAGTATATAATTTTAATTTTGTTTTAGAAAGATTTCTGCTCTTCACTTTAGTCAAGAGAATTTTTAAAGCTAGCCATAGTAGTATCATATCTCTTTTTAAAATAATTTGATCATCGCATCAAGTGTTTGGGATAGGAAATCTCTAAAATTCTTCCTTTTCATACTTTAGGAATTTTAGTCTAATTTATAGAATCTGTCTCTTGGCCATTGATAAGTAGAATTTTCAGTGGTGTTCTTAACTGCAATAGAGACTCAATTCAATAAGCTTTTTCATTAAAAGTCTAGATGATACTTTCACAGGATTTCAACATGTTTTTGCCATTGAATCAAGAGGCATTCCTAAAAATGGAATTGTCTCATTTGCCTGAGGTATCACTCAGAGGTTTTTTTCTCATGACCAAGAAAATTAAGAAATGTAAATACACCAAGGGTCAGATTGGAGCAAAAGTTTAATAAGCAAGAGAAAGAGAAAAAGCTCTCTGCAGCAGTAAGGGGTCCCCAAAAAGTGTTGTCACTTTATAGTTGAATACAAAGGCTTTTATAAATGAAGTGGTGGAGGTAGTGGAGGCGGTGCTTCATCAACATAAGACAGAAAAAACAGTTAGAACTAGGTATATCATTTGCATAAGGCAAGAATTCCTGACAGCCTCCATCTCATCTTTCCAGTGCACATGTGGGCTCTTAGCCTAAGTTACTCCATGTTGTTTGACTTCTCCTACTGCGCATATGTTAGAGGGTGCGATCTTCATTGCGTATGTGCTGGGCCCACTGTAACTCTTCTGTTCTGCTAAAGGCATGTTCCAAGCAAGACCCCATGTGCAAGCTGCCTTATCTGAGTATATCCAAAAAAGTAAAGGAATGTGTTTACTGGGGTCCACTGTATGTATGTGAAAATTCCTGATTACACAGAAAGCACTGTTTTGTGCTGACTTACAGCTTGATCTCTCAGGCTGTTTTTTCTTTTCTTTCCTTTTTTTTTTTTTTTTTTTTTTTTTGAGACAAGAGTTTCGCTCTTGTTGCCCAAGCTGGAGTTCAGTGGCGTGATCTCAGCTCACTGCAACTTCTGCCTTGCAGATTCAAGTGATTCTCCTGCCTCAGCCTTGATAGTAACTGAGATTACAGACAGGCACCATCACGCCTGGCTAATTTTTGCTATTTTTAGTGGAAACGGCATTTCACCATGTTATCCAGGCTGGTCTCGAACTCCTGACCTCAGGTGATCCACCCACCTCAGCCTCCCAAAGTACTGAGATTATAGACATGAGCCACTGTGCCCAGCCCAGGCTGCTCTTTTGTTAGAAAAGAAGTTCTGTGGAGGACTTTGTTCTACTTGTTCAGCTAGTTTCTTTCTTCCTTCTCTCTCAAAAAAGCAGACAGAAGAAGCCATCCTTGTAATCCCTAAAAATTCACTTTCAGAAATAGACTTAAGATAGCAAACTCTCCTTTGGAACTGAAATTTTTAAGACAAAACTCTCCTAACAGCTTGACATGTTCAGAATGAAAAGTGTACGCTTAAAATCATACATGTCTCGGAATCTCAATCTTTTTAGGATAGCTACCTGATGTGACCCCAAAAATGCATGCCCTCCAGCTGGCTAAGACTTAGGGTACTCCTACTTTGTCACGTGTCAAGTTTTCAAACACATAAAACAAGATGAGAAGGAAAATTTGTCCAGTGTTAATTTCATAAACTCATAGCAAAGTTTGTCTTAACAGATGCTGGTCTAGTCAGAACTGCAAAACTGACTGGTTTGTGGGGCTCACTTAAACAGTGGGCGTATAGTGGTTCTAGACCCGTGTTCTACCATATTGTAGCCCTCTTTATGACAGAATGATACAGAAAAACAAAGACAAAGAAAACAGCAACCAGAAAGTTTGTTTCTCAGAATAAAAGGGATCAAAATATAAATATTCATACCACAAAGTACCAAAAATACACCAGCATCATTATATTAATTCTAGTCACACACAAAACTTTTCTTTCACTAATCTTGAATTTGGAAAGGAAAAAGGAGACAAACATTTTTACTGTCTGCTCAACCGGAGTGCACAGAGAGTAAGGCTGGAAACCATTCCAGTAAAACATTTTTACCCTAAGCTGACGATGAGGTTTCTGACTTTTCTTCACAAACAATCAAGGAGACTCTGTTATGAAAGCAACTGAATTCTTTGAGTGTGATGAAATGGGCAGGAAGGTATGTGATGTCCAAGTATAGATATGGCACCTTGTCAATTCCCAGGCAAGCCAGGCTCTGATTTAGAATGTCAAAGAATTTACTTGAAAATACATATTTTAAAATGCAAAATTATAAACACTCATCAGAAGCAGAATTGCTGTAAACTATACACCTTCAAAAGAGCCAGGATTCTGGTAAGATTTGTGAGTGTGTGTTTTTAAATATACGTTTCTGAATAAGGAAGAACACAGGTGCTTATTAGTCTCCTGAACACCCTTCTGTCTTGGAATTTATAACTTTCACTTCTTTGGGTTTTGCTTATGAGGCACAGTGTGTGTTTCAATTGCATTTTTCTTAGATATGAAAGAAATCAATAGCTGAATTTTAAAATATGAATCTAATCCAAGCCAGCCCTGGCCTAAAGCATTGTGTAATGCAAGATTAAGTTGTATCAGAGGCTAAATGCTAGAAAATGCAATCTATTAAAAGATCTTGTGTGGAGATCCACCTGAGTGACCTCTGTAGTAAAATCTAATTAATAGAAAAATCATATTTTAATAAAATGTTTCTATAAAGAGCCAGTTTTGTAAAACTTACAGGTTTTACAAAAACTTATTACCTTCCATTATACAATTTGTAGAGGCAAACTAAGTATTTTTTTTTACTATGGCATATATGTTTTTATTGATATGTAATAATTACACATTTTCATGGGGTACAAGTGATATTTTAATCCATATATACAATACGGAATGCTTAAATCAGGGTATTTAGGATATTTATCACCTGAGACATTTAGCATTTTTTTTCTATTGGAATATTTCAAATCTTCATTACTAGCTAATTTGAAATATAAATAAATTACCATCAACCATAGTCACTTACTGTGTTAGAACTGTGTGAACCCTTCAATCAACCTCTTTATCCCCTGCTCTGAAATTTTCCAAGCTTTTATTAACCATTAGTCTACTCTCTACCTCCATGAAATCAACTTCTAGCGCCCATATATGAATGAGAACATATGACACTTGTCTTTCTGCCTGCACCTGGCTTATTTCACTGACCATAATGACTTCCAGTTCCAACCATGTTGTAGCAAATGATAAAACTTTATCTTTCCTATGGCTGAATAATATTCTATTGTGTGTGTGTATCTATGTACATATATATATATATATATATATATATATATATATATATATATTAATCCACTTATCTATTGATGGACACATTTATTCCATACCTTTGCTATTGTGACTAGTGCTGCAGTAAACATGGTAGTGCAGGTATACCTTTGATAATACCTTTCCCTATTATAAATACTAATTAGTGACATTGCAGAATCATATGGTAGTTCTTGATTATTTTTTTCTATAATGGTTGTACTAATTTACATTCCCATCAAACAGTACATAAAAGTTCCCTTTTCCCTTTGTCTAACATTTTTAAAGTATCTTTTGATAACAGCTATTCTAGTTGAAGTTAGATGATATTGCATTGTGCTTTTGATTTGTATTTTCTTGATTATTGTGGGCATTTTTTATTTGTTGATCATTTGTATGACTTCTTTTGAGAAATGTCTATTCATGCCATTTGTCCACTATTTAATGTTGATTATTTCCTTTCTGTAGAGAATCTTTGCAGTTTAGTGTAGTAAATTTGTCAATTTTATAATTTTTGCTGTGCTTTTAAAGTCCTAGCTATAAGACCATTGATTAGACAAATGTTCTGATGGATTTCCTCTCTTTTCTTCTAGTTGTTTTATAGTTTTCAGCCTTAAGGCTTTAACAAATTTTGAATAGTTTTGTAATATAGTGAGAGATAGGCATATAGTTTTACTCTTCAGCATATGGATATTCGGTTTTCCAAGTGCCACTTATTAAAAAGAGTGTACTTTCCACAATGTGTGTTCCTGACATCTTTTTCAAGAATCACTTGACTGTAAATATGTGGATTTATTTCTGGGTTCTCTATTTTGTTTCACCCATGTGTCTGTTTTATGCCAATATAATGCTGTTTTAGTTATGATAGCTTTGCGGTATATTTTGAAGTCAAGTAGTGTGATGCCTCCAGCTTTGTTCTTTTTGTTCAGGATTGCTTTGCCTATTCCGGGTCTTTCATGGTTCCATAGGAATTTTAGAAATTTTTCCTATTTTTGTGAGGAATATTATTGGTATTTTTAGGGACTGCATTTCTCTGTAGACAGCTTTGGATAGTATGTTCATTTTAATAATATAAATCCTGCCAATACATATTGTGTCTTCTTCAATTTATTTCTGTATTTTCCCTTGTAAATGTCTTTCACCTCCCTAGTTAAATACAATCGTAGATTTTTTGGACTTACTGTAAATGGAGTGGCTTTACTAATTTATCTCCCGGTAGTTTTTTACTGGTGTATTCAAATGCCACTGATTTTGTATGTTTATTCTGTACTTTGCAAATTTACTAAATTCACTGAACAATTTTAAAAGTTTTTGGTGGCATCTTTAAAGTAACATACATATATATATAATCATGTTATCTGCAAAAATGGAGAATTTAACTTCTCTTTTTTTTTTATTGGGATGTCTTTTATTTATTTCTTCTGTCTGACTGCTCTAACTAGGACTTCAATACCATGTTAAAGAAGAGAGCTAAAGGAGAGAGATCCAAGATGGCCGATTAGCAACAGCTCAGGAATGTAGCTCCCAGTGAAAGCGCAGAGAACGAGTGAACACCACACTTTCTGACAAATTTTTGTTGCCCACAGACCAGGAGATTCCCGGCAGAGGAGCCACACGGGTCGCCAGCGCGACTCTTTTGGCCGGCGCGGCTGTTTTGCCGGCACCCCAGCGCGGCGCTTCCCGGTGCGGAGTATACGGGACGGACAGGCTCGGCTGGTCCCACCCCCACAGGGAGAAGGGCAATTGGAAGCGCTGAGGACTGAGAGTTTCACAGCAAGCACAGCGAACCTGGGAGGGTCCGGCTCTGTGGGGAAGGGGCGTCCGCCAAAGGAAAACTAAGAAACAGAAAAACTTCATCACCGGGCAGAGAGATCCAAGATGGCCGCGTAGCAGCAGCTCAGAATTGTAGCTCCCAGTGAAAGTGCAGAGAGCGAGTGGATGCCGCAATTGCAGACGAATTTTTGATGCCCACAGACTGGGAGATTCCCGGCGAAGGAGCCACATGGGTCGCCAGCGCGACTCTTTTGGCTGGTGCGGCGGCTGGCGCGGCGCTTCTCGTTGCGGAGTGTACGGGACTGGATGCCCTTTTAGTCGGGCTCGGCCGGTCCCAACCCCACAAGGAGAACAGCAATTGGAAGCGCTGAGGACAGAACAAGCACAGCTGAACCCGGGAAGGCCCAGCTCTGTAGGGAAGGGGCGTCTGCCAAAGGAAAACTAAGAAACAGAAAAAACATCACCAACAAGACGGACGTCCACTCAGAGACCCAATCTGAAAGTTGGCAATTACAAAGACGAGAGGTGGATAAATCCACAAAAATGGGAAGAAGCCAGTGCAAAAAGGCTGAGAACACCCGAAATCAGAATGCCTCTCCTCCTACAGGGGATCGCAGCTCCTCATCAGTAAGAGAACAAGGCCTGACGGAGGATGAGTGTGATGAACTCACAGAATTAGGCTTCAGAAGGTGGATAATAAGAAACTTCTGTGAGCTAAAAGAACATGTTCTAACCCAATGCAAAGAAACTAAGAACCTTGAAAGAAGATTTAACGAAATGCTAACGAGAATGGACAACTTAGAGAAGAATATAAGTGA
>CAUYQU010031598.1:0-15862 GCA_963574635.1 Cheracebus regulus
GAGTGAGAACATGCGGTGTTTGATTTTCTGTTCTTGTGTCAGTTTGCTGAGAATGATGGTTTCCAGATTCATCCATGTCCCTACAAAGGACACAAACTCAAGATGCATTTGTTTAGGTATGAAGAGGTTCTCTTTTGTAAAGAGTTCATCATAAATTTGTAGAAGTGATGGGAGTTACTGGATCAAAGAAAATGAACATTTTAAAGCCTTTCAAAGCATAAAGCTAAATTCCTCAACAGAGAGTTGGACCAATTTATAGTCCTCCAAAAGCATATGAGTATGCCTGTTTTTCCCATCCTTAATGCTAGGCATTATCATTTGTAAATATTTGCCAAAGTGGTAGCTTGTTTTAATTTGAATTTCTTTGTTTCATAGTGAGGTGAAACTTTTTATCATATCCATAATTTATACTTATTTTTGTGAAATATAGATGCATACACTTTTGTCTGTTTTCCTTTGGAATGCTTATGCTTTCCTTATTGAAGTACTTTTTATTTATTAAGGAAATTAATTGTTTGGGTCAAATATATAGCAAATATTTTTTCTAGTTCATTATTTGCCTCTTTATTTTCTTTATGGTGATTTTTGATAAAGCTTTTTAAAATTGTGGTTGTTGTTTTAAAATGATGTAGTTAGATCTTCTTCCTGTTTATACTTTTTTGTTTGTTTTGTGTGTGTGTGTGTTTTGACACAGAGTCTCACTCTGTCACCCAGGCTGGAATGCAGTGGCTCAATCTCTGCTCACTGCCACCTCCACCTCCTGGGTTCAAGCAATTCTTCTGCCTCAGCCTTGAGTAGCTGGGATTACAGGCGTGTGCTACCATGTGCGGCTGATTTTTGTATTTTTTGGTAGAAACAGGGTTTCACCATGATGACCAGGCTGGTGTTGAACTCCTGACCTCAAGTGATCTGTCCGCCTCAGCCTCCCAAAGTACTGGAATTACAGGCATGAGACATCACACTCAGCACTGTTTATGCTTAAGTACAAGTGAATTCCTTAACTTAAAACAGATAAAAGTTCATCTATACCTTCTTCCCTTATTTTTGTTGCTTAAAAAAGCTACCTCCTTAATCCATTAATCCAGATTACCTCACAACCCTGACTGTGTGTCAGAATCACCTGTGGACCATCTTAGCCATACAGGTGCATATGGGTGCCCCTGCTCCAGGCCTGTTGATTGATTCAGAAAGTCTAGGGTGGCACTGGGCCTGTGGATGTTCAGAAAGCTCTGCAGGTACTTCAGAGGCAACACATCTGCCTCAATTATGGGACTGTTGCCTGACTTAGCCTCCTTTATCCAGAGTGCTTAATTTCTTCTCATTTCCTGTTATATCAATTTTTATTCATTTATTTTTGAGACAGGGTCTCATTCTATTTCCCAGGCTGGAGTGTAGGGGCACAGTTATAGCTCACTGCAGCCTGAATTCCTGGACTCAAGCAGTTCTTCAATCCCCTGCCTCCCGAGTAGCTGAGACTACAGGTGAGCACCACCATGCCCAGCTAATTTTTAAAATTTTGTATAGAGACTTGGCTCACTTTGTTTCCCAGGCTGATCTCAAACTCCTGACCTCAAGCTATCCTCCTGCCTCAGCTTCCCAAAGTGCTGGGCTACAGGCCTGAGCTATCACATCCAGCAGTTTAAATGCCTCATGTTTAGGGCCTTTCAGAATCGGTTTAGCCATATTTACCTAAGCATCTTGTTGGCATTGGGGAAGAAAGGCCTTATTTTCACTTTAGCAACTCTACTGGCTAAATATCTGATTTCAGCTCTGAAAACCAACTAGCCTGCAGACTCAACAAACTGATGAATGTGGAGGCAAAGGGAATAGCCCAAGCATTAGGCCTCCAGGCAGGGACAGTGAGAGACCAGCTGGGAAACCTAGAGGCAGTAGAATAAGACACTTATGCTGTTAAACCACTTGCCCTAGATGTGTTTGCCATCATTTTGTAGGAAGCACATCAGATAGTGTTCAAGAACAAGGGCTTTGGAGTGAGACGGACTTGGGTTTAAGTTTCTGTCTTTTCACTCACCACATGTGAACTTGGACAAGTTGCGTAACCCCTCTGAGCCTTGGTTAACTCCTTTATAAAATGACCTGCCTCCAAGTATTCCTGTCAGCTTTTGGTGAGCTAATTTATGAAAAGTGCTAAAAGCAGTGCCTGGCACAAAGCTTTAATAAATGATAACTGCTCTGGACAAAAATGACAAACATTCACATAAAAGTTCTCAACTCTTTCCTCCCCTTGCCTGATTGAAACTTTAGCTTTGCCCATTCAGTTTTTCCTCCTCCCCTGCCCTCAGAACAAGGTTCCACTTTGCTTTGTTGCATTTTTGAGCTGCAGATTTCGGAAGAGAGCGGGTGAGGAAAAGCACAATAGGGACCTAAGGCAATAGTTAGGATTCACTGAGCAAAACTTTTAGGGGTGTTGAGAGGTGAGACATACAGGAAAACCTACTTTGTGTGAGGGAGGCTAATACAAGCAAATGATATTTTAAGACATTTATCTGTTATCTTTTGTCCCTTTGTGGTGATCAAGAACTTGATGAACCAGAGTTATTTTAAATTGTTTTCTATTGCTGAGTTATTCATTTTGGCTGCAAAATTTCATGGAGGCCAAACCGCATGTGAGCTACAACATGAACAGGGTTATATATTAGTAGGATTGAATTTGTGAGGTAAATCCTGAAGATCAACTAATCTCAACTTTGAATGGAACTGTAGACATCACCTAGGTCAGCTGCTCAGACAGTGCTTCTCAAAGTGTGGTCCCTGGACCAGCAGCATCAGCATTCCCTAAGAATTTGTTAGCAATACAAATTCTCAAGCCTCACTCCAATTCTTAGTTGGAATCTGTGGAATGGGGCTCACGAAACTGGGTCAGATTGCTAGTACAGTGGTTCTCAAACAGAACATACATAGGAGGAGGGCTTCTTAAAACCCAGTTACCTGGGCCCCACCCCCAGAGATTCTGATTCACAAGGTCATCAGTGGGTTATATGAATCTGTGTTTCTAACAAGCTCCTAGGTAATGCTATACTACTGGCCCAGGGACATAAAGTACTTCAAAAACTAACCCTTGCGGGTAATACCAGAATCCTTCCTGCAACAACCTTTGTAGTTGATCATCCATCTTCTGTTTCTTACATCTAAGGTCCAGGAGTCTACCACTTTATAAAGCAAGCCTTTTTAGTATTGAGCAGCTGCATTATCTTTCCCTAAGTGTGAAGTCAAAGCTTGCCTTGTTGTTCTTGAGTAATCCTATTACTCATGATTCTCTCATGGCCACTTGCAGTACCAGTGCTTGTACTGCTGATTCCAGGTGTAGCCTCAATCCTCAGGTGGCTCTTATCCAGTTGTAATCACCGTTCAACACTTCTCTTTCAGCTACTGAAGCAGGACTAGTAACATATCAACATCCTTTCTGTTTGTCTTTTTAAAGAGACAGAGGTTTACTCTGTTGCCCAGGCTGGAGTACAGTGGCATGATCATAGCTCACTGCAGCTATGAACTCCTGGGCTCAGTGATCCTCCTGCCTTGGTCTCCTGAGTAGCTAGGACTACAGGTATGCACAACTACTCTTGGCTAATTTTTAAATTTTTCTGTAGAGATGAGCTCTTCCTGTGTTGCCCTGGCTGGCTTCAAACTCCTAGGCTCAAGTGATCCTTCCATCTTGGCTTCTCGAAGCACTGGGATTAAAGGTACAAGGCACCATGCCCAGCCTGCATTGGCATCTTTTCTGATTGACTGATATCAGTGCCTTACCGGTAGTTAAATTTTTTAAATATTGTCAAAAGCTATGAATGACAAGCAAAGGACAATTATTGGTTCCTGCAATTACAAAATGCTGGGGTAGACTAAGCATTGGGAAAAGATGGCTCCAGGTGCTAAAATAATCCCATTAGTAGTCTTCATCTTCTGGATTGGCTTTATTCTCAAGGCCTTTCCTCATTGAAGCAAAGAAAGTTAACTACTCCAGACTTACTTTCAATGTATGATCCCAGCAGAAATATAGGGCTGCTTTCTTAATGATTCTAGCACATAACTTGGCACAGTGGCTCATGCCTGTAATCCCAAAATTTTGAGAGGCTAAGGCAGGAGAATAGCTTGAGCTCAGGAGTTTGAGACCACCCTGAGCAACATAGTGAGACCCCATCTGTAAAAAACAAAACAAAACACTAGCTAGGCATGGTGGCACGCTTGCAGTCCCAGCTACTCAGGGAGGCTGAGGTGTGAGGTGGGCAGATCATTTGAGTCCAGGATGTCAAGGTTGCAGTGAGTCATGACTGTACCACTGGACACTGGCCTGGGTGTCAGAGCAAGACCTTGTCTCGAAAGAAAATAAAAATTAGCTGGGCGTGGTGTTGCATGCCTGTAGTCCCAGCTACTCAGGGGGCTGAGATGAGAGGATCACTAGAGTAGGAGCTCGAGGCTACAGTGAGCCAAGATCATGCCACTGCACTCCAGCCTGGGTGACAGAGTGAGACCTTATTTCTTAAAATAACAATAACAATAATAATTCTAGCACATGTCCCTGAGTTGACATTCATTGGCTCTCCTGTGTTCTGTGGTCATCCTTGAACCAATTGCTGTGGCTGGAAGGGGGTGAAACATACTAATTGGCTGGGCCTGGTCACATGCTGAAATATTCCATTCATAGAGACCAAGAGGTACCAATTTCTCAAAGGAAAACTACAATGTTATTACCAGAAGAAGGGAATTGATATTGAGTTGGCAAAAAAAAAAAAAAAAAGTTATGATGCAGACATGATGCTTTTCCAAAATGTAGATACCCAGATGCCACCCAGGGTCACAGAATTAGGGTTTCTGTATTTTTTTTAGTTTTTGTTGTAAAAGACTGCCTTCATTAAGTGGTTAAATTATGCTTGCTAAGTTTAGCCACTGTGGATGCAAAGCCCAACTGTGGACAGAAGATTTTGAATTACAAATGGAAAGCATTTTCTACTTACCCAAATATTGCTCTGTACATGGTGGTTTTCTTATTAGTAATGCATAGAACCCACGCCTTGTGAGAACAAATTTGATGCCAAGACAAATGCTTTCTTGCTCCTGAATATTGCTTTCCAGGCCAAGATAAGTTCAGAAAAGAGCAGTTATCCATTATGCATTGGGGTGCCTCCTTTTCTTCTTCCTTATGTTTCTTGGGACTCTTAGAGTTTTGCTGTTGTTGTTGTAGTTTTCCAGACTTTCTTTTTTCCAGGTAGTTTTATAAAGTATTTTAATGTGAGCTTTTTTTCACAGTCTTTATTCCTCTGTGTTATGTTATTACTCTTTCTGTTTGTATCATGCCCTTAAGTATTTAATCACAAATAAATCTGCTGCTGTCAGTTTTCTTTTGGAAAAACAGCAGTCTTCTTGGGAAAGACTATTAAAAGCTGTCCTGTATTGGGCTGACATAATGGGCTCTTAGGGCCAGCAGAAGAAAATTAATTTTCATATTATGTCTGTTCTCCTAAGAGCAAAGCAAAAACAACTTTTATTATTCTCTAAGATTTTAAATTAATGCAAACCAGCTTCCTTTCTTGGAGGAAAACAATAGTCAAATTAGTTTTGCTTTAGAAGGTTAATATGAGAAATTATGTTTGGTTGTCTGGTTTCCAGAGTTAAAGATCTGTAGAGAGATGAAGTCTGACAAACAGTGCTGTAGGAAAATTATAAAAGATTTGTCCTTTACAGTGAGACTCACAGCTGGTTTTCCTGGGAGGAGAAATTCTAAAGCAGCATGCAGAGATATACAGAGGCAGAGTGTAGAGATGTGGGAAAATAGAAACTTCACATCTAGTTGTCTCTAGAGCTAGGATCTTAGAGGACAGTAAGCAAGTATGAGTTCACAATGAGGTGTGACTGCCCAAAGAGATTTATGAAGAAGGCTATTCACTGTAGTCTTGCTTGTTGTCTTAGTCCATTTGGGCTGCTGAAACAGAATCCTTTCGACTGAGTAATTTATAAACAACAGAAATTTATTGTTCACACTTCTGGAGGCTGGAAAGTCCAAGATTAAAGTGCCAGCAGATTTGGTTTCTGGTGAGGGCCTGTTATAGCGGCCTTTGTGTCCTCACGTGGTAGAAGGGGTGAATAAGCTCTCTTGGGATTCTAAGGACACAAAAGGACCCATTCATGAGAGCTGAGCCCTCATGTCCTGATTGCCTCCCATAGGCCCCACCTCTTAATACTATCTCATTGGGGATTAAGTTTCAACAGGAATTTTGGAGGGACACAACATTAGACCATAGCACTTACAAAAGTTTTTCAGAAGTCCATCAGAAGTATGTCAGTACAATATGAATCATCTGTTAGAAAGATTGCTGTGAATTTATATTTCTGCTTGGGAAGGTATCTAGTATAAACATATGTGTTAAGAGAAACAAGCAGCTTCTGACAATAGCCAGATTACAGAATTGGATATGTAATTTAAAATTGTCTAGTGGCCAAATTATTGAGACAGTTTACTTTTTTCCCATACTGCCTTCAAAATCTAGTATGCATTTTACATTTATAGCACATCTCACTTCAGGCTAGCCACATTTTAAGTGCTCAGTAGCCACCTGTGGTTGGTGTCTGCCTTAGGACAGAGCAGATATGGATCCTCAGGTAGGAAATGTTTGAAAGAATGCACCAAGGTTTTTGTTTTGTTTAGCTTTGTTCTTTAATGTGACTGTGAATCACAGTGAAATAGGGAAATGTAAAAATTTTGTGGAAAAAAGGGATATCAGGAGATGTTAGGAACGAGAATCACTATAGAAACTTTATTAGTCAGGAAAGGTAACCTGTGATTTGGTGGACTTCGATTAACTGTTCATATAAATCCCATGTGAAATGTAGACTTTAGACTTGAATGTGAAATCATCATGTCATGGATACTTAATGTGATTGACATTTTTTATTTGGGAGAAATAAGATGAGTATAGTTTTTTTTTTTTTTTTTTAAAGAAAAACAAAGAGGGAATGATTTTCTGTGTCATATGTTAATAGGTCAAATAAAATGAAGAACTAAGAGTTGACCACTGGGTTTAGCATCATTGGTTCATTGATGGCCTTTGACAAAACTGTTTCTTTGGAACAGTGAGGGTAAAAATCTCACTGGACTGGCTTCAAGAGATAATGAGAGGAGATGATTGGAAACAACAAATATAGTCAACTCTTTGCACAGGTGGAGAGAATGTTAATTGAAAATTTGATTTTGTTTGTTTTTGTTTGGGTTTTTTAGCTCTTGTTTTATAAAGATATTTATATATACTGGAAGTGATCCAATAAAGGGGAAAAAATTAATATGGGAGAGTAGTGTTTTACATGAAAAAGAAAATTCATGGAGGATATGGCAGCTACCTTACCACAGTTGAAAGGGTTTCGTATACAAAGAAATTAGGCCCATTCGGTATATGGTCCTTGGCTAGACCTAAAATCACAATCGGTATGAGGTATATTAAAATAGGTTGGACTCAGTACCTCAAAGTACATTCCTGCAGTTAGTTCTGCCCCAAGCTAGGATGATTTACTATAAGGCGCAGTAAAAATGTTATTAACGAAAATGTCAAGGCACCTATAAGTTGGAGTCGTATTTCTCAACTATTTTATGTTTTCTGCATACTTTTGAATAAAATTTTTGGTAACAAACTTGAAAAGACTCAAAACAATGTTACAGGTCAGCAACCGTGATAGCACAATCACACTCCAGTGTAACAGTGACCTCAGAAGTATTCTCAATTAGTGTGCTGTTAGAAACAGGATCTCTAGACCTATTGTCTCTAGACCAGACAATTTGGAACATAGTGGCGTGATCATATCTCACTGTAAATTCAAACTTCTGGGCTCAAGTGATCCACCTCAGCCTCCTGAGTAACTAGGACCAAAAAAAAATTTTTTTTTTTTGAGACAGAGTCTGTCACCCAGGTTGGAGTGCAGTGGTGAGATCTCTGCTCACTGCAACCTCTGCCTCCAGGGTTCAAATGGTTCTCCTGCGTCAGCCTCCCGGGTAGCTGGGATTACAGGCATGAGCTACCACACCTAGCTAATTTTTTGTATTTTTAGTAGAGACATGGTCCATGTTGGCCAGGCTGGTCTCAAACTCCTGACCTCGTGATCTGCCTACCTTGGCCTCCCAAAGTGCTGGGATTACAGGTGTGAGCCACCATGCCCATCCAGAACTAACTTTTTTTGCATACAAGGTCTCACTATGTTGCCCTGGCTGGTCGCAAGCTCCTGTCTCAGTTCCCCCTGCCTAAGCCTCCTAAAGTGCTGGGATTACAGATGTGAGCCTGTGCGATCCTAGTATGCTATTCCTATGGTTGCCCCTCAACACTTCTTTGCTGCTTGAGCAGAAATATCTCGTGCTTTGAGCAGGCTCTCTTTTATTCTAAAAGGCAACATTCCTATGTATTCCTGTATAAAAATATGCATTCTCTTTTTGTTGCCCACTGGAGGTTATTCCATTGCTTCCATAGAAGAAATTTGTGCCCTACTCTACACTCTGTACAGGGTCATTTAAACTGTTAAGCTCACAATCCAATCTGACAGACACTATAAAAAGCCTATATCAGTCAGTAATCTGTTGCAGACAACAGAATCCACTCTACCCATTATAAGCAGAAAGGGATTTTGTACCGATCCACAGAATTAAGTGTGTACAAATTTGTTGGAAGGGCTGGAGAACCAACTGCAGTCTGAGCTCCCAGGACCACTCTGCTCTGTTGTCTTCAGGAAAGGAAAGCTGCCACATCATGACAAGAAGCTGATCAATCAAGAAGCAAGGAGCTGCTGGCACCTTGACTAACTACAGACCCATGCTGCCGACCCTGCCTGGATCCCTAGAGCCACCACTGCTACTTCAGAAAGCTGGAGAATCAAGAAGCTGCTGACTCTAGAACCATGATACCCTGACATTGTCTGCAAAAGCAAAATGATACTTGTATCCCCTCTTTTGCACCACTGACTCAGCAAATCAGAGTCTCTCATGAGTGCATCTGACTCGTGGAATCTAAATCACATCCATAACTCTAACTGCAAAGGAGATGAGGACATTTAAGTTTTAGCTTTGCAGCTTTTGCACAGTGGAAGGGGACTGAAGTGAGTATGGAGCAACTCATTCCACAGTATCTGCCACAGACAGTATCTTTCTCTAATAACAAAAATAAATGAGACATATTGATGGAAAGTTGGTCACACACTAGTCAAAGGTTTCCTGTACATGGGTGTGCTGTTGCATAGCTGGCATGCCCATTTGGGAACCACCTTGTTGGGTGAAGAGGTAAAAATGGACAATCCAGCCTCAGTTGGGTGAGGTAGACTTTCCAACCATAAGCGTCAGTGATTGCATCATTTCGGTACAAATGGAAGTAAGGACATCAATATCTGTCTAGCATTTTATGACCAGAGAAAAAAGTGTCTCTAGAAGCACTGCAAGCCACTAAGTATTCCCCAGTGTCAGTTTCATAGATCAAGCCAGGTTGATGTTTTGCTGATGGATTGTCTTTGCTCCTGTGCACTTGTCACAGTCCTCACAAAGCAGCTGCCTGTCAGAGACTGGTAAAGCAGTGGAGCAGGTTTCCCATCCGCCTGACTGAAGCCAGCAGTGACCTCATTCAAGAAAGGCCAGATCACCTGACATATTCTCCCTGTGCCAGATGAATATCTTTCTAATGCTTTTGGCATTCACATAGTCATGTATTCATTCAACAACTATTTGTGGAGCACTGCTCTGTTCTAGGTGCTTGGGACACACTGTGAATAAGAGGTTCCTGCCCCTTCATGGAGCTGACATTCTAGTGGAGGGAGATAGACCATGTCCCAGTAAATAAATGCATAGCTAGGATGACTTCTAACAGTGATGAGGGCTATGGAGTAGGAGGTTATAGCATATGAGGAGTGTGTGTGGGAGGGGGCTAGTTCAGAATTGGTGACAGGGAATCTGGTGTCCACTCCTGATTTGTCCACTGACAGCCGGCTGCTTGCTGCAGCCTCCCAGTGCCCCAGCTCTGCGGGGGTTGCTGCTCACTTGATGGCTGCATCAGCTCCAACCTCAAAAGCGAACACTGGTTTGAAGACCTTCAAGAATGATTTATGCCTGTGTCAAGGTTGTTTTCAGTGAACAATCAGAACAAGGAATGTACAAAATCAAGGGTGCAAGTGAGTGAGTGTAGCTTCCTGAAGCTTCCCATGTTCCCTGTGGGATATAGCTGAAGGTCAGTGATCAGGGTGGGGAAGTGGCTGCCAAGTTGAAGGAATCAAAACTGAGATCTTGTGTTTTTTGCTGTTGTGCTGCATTGAAGGGTCTCCCTCCTAGCATTTGAGATGCCTCTTGGGCATGGTTATATTCTTCCATGGTCTCTCTCTCTCTCTCTCTCTCTCTCTCTCTCTCTCTTTTGAGATGAAGTCTTACCCTGTCACCCAGGCTGGAGTGCAATGGCACAATCTCAGTTCACTGCAACCTCCACCTCCCAGGTTCAAGCGATTCTCCTGCCTCAGCCTCCTGAGTAGCTAGAATTACAGGTACACACCACCACACCTGGCTAATTTTTTATATCTTTAGTAGAGACAGTGTTTCATCATGTTGGCCAGGCTAGTGTCGAACTCTTGACCTCGTGATCCTCCCGCCTCAGCCTCCCAAAGTCTGGTCTCTTTTAGACTTCATAATTAGGCCTCATCAGGACTGTCTGTGGCTGTCACAGCTAGAGGAACCAATCTGGAGCTCCCAAACAAGTTCTCTGGACTGCTGTTACTTCCTTGTGGCCTTGAGGAGAGGCCTGTGAAGTAGGCTGTGTTTCTCTTTACCTTAATCCCTTTGGACTCACAATACTAAGACTCAAGGCACACCTAGGGCTTGGGAGTCACAACATAGGAGGGGAAAACTATAAACTATGCTTCTCAGGGCTGACTTCCGTCAAATAGGAAACCACATGCATACAAAAACACTTCCCATAAGAGTGTTTTAGTGCTCAGGGTTACCCCATATCCTCTCCTGCAGGTCCCCTGCCCCCAGAAAGCACCTCCACACTGAATCATCCTTTCTCCTACCTTATTCTGGGATATTTATCCTAGAGCCTTGTTAAATCTACCTATTGCAATATTTGATGTTTTGAGAGAAGCCTTGTTCTATTGATGTCTTATTTTTCATCTGCTCCCTATGGAAACCTCCTGATCTGTACTTCTCATGTGCCTAGTGCTGCCATTTCTCATAAGTCCTGTGCTCGGTAGTCTTGCATGTTCATCTCTGCAGTCTTTGCTTGGTAGTCTTGCATGTTCATCTTTGCATCTTGGTAGTCTTTGCAGCTCTCCTGGGTTGTGTACCCACTAATAATGTGAGTGGAACCACCTTGACTCTCTCCCGCTCTATCTGAGCAATGGTTGGGTCTTCTCTTTTAGAACCTGAGCTTGAGGTCTGACCTCAGGAAGTGGAAGGGGTACAGAGGCAGTAGGAATGTGCCATCTCTCCTTACCAAGCCCATATTTTCCCACCAGTCCACCTAATTCCCTGTTCCTGTGCTGCATCTGACCCCCTGGCAGGGCTTCCCTTGAATTTCCAGCCTTCACTCCCACTTCAAGGCAAACACGCCCTTTGACAGAGGGTCTGGGTGGATCAGTGTGATATCCTCTGACTTGTGGCCCTTATTTGAGCAGGTTCATATGTACTTTTGGTTAATGTCTTTCAAGAGATCCAAGTGGCTCCTAAGACATATTTATCCTTCTCTTCCTCAGCCTGTTTTCAGGAGGTCACACTTTCTCATTAGAAAGCTGGGGCAGTGAAAAAAAGAAGAGGAAACCCTCTACCTAGTCCCACCTTTGCTGTCATTCCTCACCCCTCCAAATCAAGCCTAACCAGGCCTTCAGGACATGCCAGGTCATTTCCCTCACATTGTGGGAGATGTACAGAATCTCAACAATCTTTCAGTTTGTCTACACTTAACCATATGTAGCAGATCTCAGAGTTCTAGCGTGGAGTTTGGCCACTCTCTTGTTTCAATGAGTTGTCTTCTATATATTGAGCTATTTTTTGCTTTTTTCCAAGAGTTCCAAGGAGTTCGGCAAATGAGCACTTATTCCAGTTCTTTCCAAGAAGTTCTTCAACTGCTATATATTTTAAATAGTGAAAAGATAAAGATAAAATTTGTCAAAAGGTTAAGAGGAACATATATTTTTTTAATTAGAAAGTTAGGACTAGAAAAGATAAAAGAAATGAGTAGACGGATGAAAACAGTGATGAGACAAAATCTGAACAGTTTCTGAAGTCAAAGAATTAGATGACAGTGTAAAGAAAGAACTCTAAGAGTAAAGTATGGCAAAAAGATAAAAATTAAATGAGAGAAAATGTTTAGAATCGCTAGCATTTTAAATTTTTAATAAAGTCTTAAAGGGCTAGGAAAGAACATGCTAAGACAAATCATCTTAATATTTAAAGATTAGAAAGCTAAAAGAATATAAACAATATATAAGGATATATCATTCTATAATATTCCAAATGAAGGATGCATGTGTATGTACTGATGTAGAAAGATGTATAAGACCTCTAGTTTAGGTAGAAAAGCAAGTCACAGAACATTGTATAGTCCAAGCATATATGTTACATAAAGGTTTGCAGATAGAGGAAAAGAGTGGTAGGAAGCCAAACTGCTACTGAAGAGGAAAGGGAGTGGGGTCAGAGGGTGTCATGGACGTTGTCAGTCCCCTTAGATGCCCTCAGTTCCCTTTACCGTTCTGTGCCCTTTTTCCCATCCCCAGTTCCATGCACCTCCAGCACTCACAATAGAGACTCGTGGGCGAACTGCCCTTGCATCCCTGCACCCCACATGTGTAGAGAGCTTGAAGGACATGGGCCTTTACATCAACCCACCCTCACTCCCACCCTATGGCCCTCAGCCAGCGACTGAGGCTGCAGGAAATGGAAGCCTCGCTCCTTGTCTCAGGTGGGGACAACTCTGAGGTGTCAGTTACCTTGAGCAACAGTGCCCCAAATATAAAGCAAGCCACATATGTGATTTTACATTTTCTAGTAGCCACATTAAATTTATTATAATAATGGGCTGGGTATGGCGTTCATGCCTGTAATCCCAATACTTTGGGAAGTCAGGGTGGGAGGATCACTTGAGCTGAGGAGTTTGAGACCACTGTGGGCAACCTAGGGAGACCCCTGTCTCTCCAAATCATGTTTTAAAACATGGGCCAGGTGTGATGGTGCACACCTGTGTTCACAGCTACTCAGGAGGTTGAGGCAGGAGTATCTCCTGAGCCTGGAAAGTCAAAGCTTTAGTGAGTTATGATCGTGCCACTGCACTCCACCCTGGGCGTCAGAGTGAGGTCCTGTCTCAACAAAAAAAAAAAAAAGATTTTTTTTAAATTAAGAAACATCATTCTAGGTCGGGCACGGTGGCTTACGCCTATAATCCCAGCACTTGGGAGGCTGAGATGGACTGATAACAAGGTCAGGAGTTTGAGACCAGCCTGACCAACACGGAGAAACTCCATCTCTACTAAGAATACAAAAATTAGTTGGGCGTGGTGACGCTTGCCTGTGATCCCAGCTACTCACGAGGCTGAGGCAGGAGAATCACTTGAACCCGGGAGGCAGAGCTTGCAGTTAGCCAAGATTGCGCCACTGCACTCCAGCCTGGGTGACAAAGTGAGGCTCCATCTAAAAAAAAAAATAATTCTAACAATGTATTTTTATCATTCAACATGTAATCAGTGTGAAACGTTATTGAGATGTTTTAAATTCATTTTTATTTGTACTAAGTCTCCAAAACCCAGTGTGTATGTTACTTCACTTTGGATGCCTCTATTTCAGTTGCTCAGTAGTGGCTACCCAGTTGAAGAGCACAGCATCAGTCACATTGAAGCTGTCCCTCCATAGGGCTCTGCCTGAAACTCAAGTCTCACTGGGTTTCTTCTCATTCCCTGTCCTGCTTCCTTCACTCCCTTATCAGTATCTTTCGAGAGCACTGCTTAATAAATCGTCTGCATACAATATTATCTTTGTAATTAAAATGAATCTGAAAGATTCAAAAAAAAGAAAAAAGAAAATATCTCTCATCCTGAAGCCCTGATTTGTTATTTATTTGTTAGTGTATCACTAAGGCAACCTTAAACTCGAGTGACATTGCGTTTTAGAAAACTTGGGGTTCCTTTGGGTAAAGAACAACTAATAACATAGCAGACTGATTTCTTGCCCCTTGTCCTAAGTGGGAGACTTAAGCCTTTGATGTCTATCTAGTTACTGCCAAGATTAGTGGCCTGAAGCCAACTTAGGGTGAGATTACCTAGAAGTCTGGGTCAGGTATGCAGCATGTGGCTTCCTGGGCCCAGGAAAGGTGATGGTGGGGGAAGCCAGGTCATTTATAAAAGGAATAACAGAGGGACCTGGCAAGAGATAAGACAAAGGGGACAGGCAGGAGGTTATGTGAGTCTTGAATCCTTCCTGTGTTAGACACGGGTCATTAGACTGACTTTTTTGGGGTTTTTTATTTGTTTTGTTTTGTTTTGTTTGAGACAGTCTCACTCTGTCACCCAGGCTGGAGTGCAGTGGCACGATCTTGGCCCACTGCAACTTCTACCTCTCAGGTTCAACTAATTCCTCTGCTTCAGCCTCCCAAATAGCTAGGATTGAGCCACCACCACTGGCCTGTTTTGTTTTTTTGATTTTTTAAAAATCTGCCTGCAGCCTTGCGTCTAATTGGCACCACTATAGAACCTTCAGAGTGGGCAGTGCCTATCTGATTCCAAAGCCCCAGCCTATGTGGAGTCACTTTTCTTGGCATCCAGCCTCACAGCACACCCTCCTCATGCATAAAACCTTTCTGAACCATTAGGCCTTTTGTCTTTTCACAGTCTGTCTTTTTTTAAATTCACTAGTGACTCTAGCCAGAGATGTCACAATGTTTCTTAAGAAGACATTTATAAAGAGTCCCCTTTTGACCAAAGTGTTCTATAAGATTGCTTTTATTTTTATTTTTCCATTTCCAAGTAATTGGCTTTTGCTGGCTTGTCTGTCACTTGAGGTAGAGGTGAGTGAAGAGCCCTGCTAATTGGCTCAGAAAATAATTCCAGTCAGAAGGAGCGTGATGCCTGCATTTCCTAACAGAGTAGCCCCATCATCCCACAACTGCCTTTTCCACCTTCCTTGATGCATCATCGGAGAAAGGAGCAGACACAACTCAGGAATGCATTTCTCAATTTATTCCCATGAACAAGCTTTTATTAATTCAGCAAGTGTTTACTGTTCATATACTATATGCTATTAACTCTTGAACTGTGGCCTTTGATCCTTGTTTCACTGTCGTTGCCAACCTAGACCTTTTTTGTGGCTTTTCTTGGATTTTTAAATTAGGAGATAAACCAAGTGCTCCTGGACTGCCCCAGTGATGGCCATGAGGTTCTGCCACCAGTGATTCTCCAAAAGCATTCTAGACATAGCTTCCCTTACCAAATTAATACTGCCTTTTAAAAAATAAGTTTGTGATTGTTCAAATGCTCATTGGGCATCCTTTTACTTTAGACTCTACTGACTTAACTCATTGCTGAGGGATGTAACAGGACTTGGATGGTTCCATTGCCCAATGCCTTCCTTTATGCAATAAGGTCATATGCGGTCTTAGTGGGACCCCCTAAGTCTTTTTTTTTTTTTAAAGAAAGAGGAAGAGATTTTAGAAAAAGAGAGAAAAGGAGAAACAGCAAAAGAAAGAAAAAAGAATGAAAGAGAAAGAAAGAGGAAGATATTTTAGAAAAAGAGAAAAGGAGAAAGAAAGAAACAGCAAAAGAAAGAAAAAAAAGAATGAAAGAGAGAAAGAAAGAGGAAGAGAAAGAGGGAGAGAGAATGGGATTCTTGTTTTATTGCCCAGGCTAGAATACAGTTTAA
>CAUYQU010031599.1:0-28429 GCA_963574635.1 Cheracebus regulus
ACCTATCCATCCACTCACTCACCCCCCACATCCATCCACTTACCCCCCCCCGCCCGCCCCGCCCGCACCCCCCCCCCGCCCCCCCCCCCCCCCCGCCCGCCCCCCGGGGTGCCGGCCGCCCGCCCCGGGGGCGGCCGGGGCCGGGGGGCGGGGAGTGGGGGGCGGGCTGTGGGTGACTGCGTGGATGGATGGCTGGCGGGATGGCTGGGGGGTGAGTGAGTGGATGGATAGGTGGATAGGATGACTGGATGGATGGATGGGTGGGTGAGTGAGTGGATGGATAGATGGATGGGATGAGTGGATGGATGGCTGGATGTGAGTGAGTGGATGGATGGATGGATTGTTGTGGGGGTGAGTGAGTGGATGATGGATGGATGGGGGGTGAGTGAGTGAATGGATAGGTGGATAGGATGACTGGATGGATGGATGGGTGGGTGAGTGAGTGGATGGATGGATGGATGGGGTGAGTGGATGGATGGCTGGATGTGAGTGAGTGGATGGATGGATGGATTGTTGGGTTGAGTGAGTGGATGATGGATGGATGGATGGGGGGTGAGTGAGTGAATGGATAGGTGGATAGGATGACTGGTTGGATGGATGGGTGGGTGAGTGAGTGGATGGATGGATGGATGGGGATGAGTGAGTGGATGGATGGTTGGATGGGGGTGAATGAGTAGATGGATAGATGGGTGGAGGACTGAGCAGATGGATGGATGGGGGTGAATGAGTGGATGGATAGATGGGTGGAGGAGTGAGCAGATGGATGGATGGGGGATGAATGAGTGGATGGATGGGGGCCAGTGGGCAGATAGATGGAGGGATGAGTGAATGAGCAGATGGATGGGTGGATGGAGGGATGGGACAAGTGTGTGGATGGCTGGGTAGATGGATGTAGGGATTAAGAGATGAGTGATGGATGGGTGGGTGGATGGATGAGTGGGTAGCTGAATGGATGGAAGTGTAGGTGGGTGGGTGGGTGGATGGAAGAGCAGGTCGGTGGATGGATGGGATGACTGGATGAGTAGCTGGAGGGAAAGTTACGAGTGAGTGGATGGATAGATGAATGGATGAAATGGGTAGATGGACGGTAGCTAGATGGATGAGATGGTGAGTGGATGGGTGGATGAGTGAGTGAGTGAATAAGTGAGAGAGTGAATGAGTGAGTGAATGAGTGAGTGAATGAGTAAGTGAATGAGTGAATGAGTGAGTAGATGAGTGAGTGAATGAGTGAGTGAATCAATGAGAACAACAGACGGTACTTCTTCAGCATACTTTTTGCTAAAAATCAGAAAGTCAAAGTTTGTTCCCTACTGAGAAAGATCCACCTTTATTCACAAAAGAAAGAACTGAAGCCCTTTTCCTGGGCAATCCCTGGGTTCTGGGAATTGGACACAGAGTCTGAGGCCAGAGGCACTGTGGTAGAGGGGCTTTACCCCCTGGGCAGCATCCAGCAGCCACCCTGGGGCTAGTGCCATGATGATCACTTGCTAGACCGTCCCGGTCTCCACAGCGACGTTGCTGACCAGCCTTCAACCAGACAGGCTCCTGGCCAGGGTGTTCTGATGTGACTCATCTCCCCCTACTCTAAGGGACCCTGAGGAACCTTTTTCTCCTCTACCCAGAGCCACTGAGGTGGGGACAGGTTGGGCACGGTGGCAGCAGTCACTTTGTGATGTGACAGACGACACCATGCCTAGTTTAGGGCTTACTATGAGAGACACTGAGATGAAGAGGGTGGCCTAGAAGGGGCTCGCATGGCTTTGTGTAAAAGCCACCTCGATGCCCAGATGGAGGACCTCTCCATGCCGCCTCTGCCCTTTGGAGGTAAATCCAGATAGCTCACATTTCCAGCTTGCTTTAAAAACAGGTTTTGTTTTTTGTTTTGTTTAACATTTAGATCTCTCACACAAGATCTTAAAATAATTCACTGGGAGCCTCAGACTGAGCTGCAGGCACTGTCCGGTAGCTGTGGCCTGGCCCGGCCATCTGGGGCTTCCTGACTGTCCTCGTCCTGGGTAACCCACTCCTTCAGAGGCGGTGGGAAGTGCTGGAGGATGTCCAGCAGCAGGGAGCGGGGATCTTCCCAGTATCTAAATGAGGAGAATGGGCAGCAGCACAGGCTGGGCCGGGGCGGGGAGGGGCACAGAGAGACCGAGTCACACCTGCTGGTTGCTCCAACAACCACTTCAGAGCGTTTCTTCCCTTGTGTAAACAGGCAGCTCACGTAGCAGGCTCGGTGGCGAGGCAGTTTTGGGAGTGTGTATGTGGTGTGCACGTGTGTATGGTGTATGCCTCTGGTTGTGTATATATATTTGTGATGCCTGTCTGCACGTGTGAGTGCCTGCATGCATGTGTATAGGGTATGTACATGTGTACGATATGCACATGGTTGTATGTGGTATGGGGGTGTGTGGTGTCCCCCCCCACACTCAAATATGGCCCCTGGAGGGGGCACCATCCTCCATCTGTCTCAGGGCCTCATCCCTTGCACCATCACGGCCTCCTGACCTCCGCATGGCCCAGCTGGAGGGTTCTCCCAAGCACCATCTGCCTTCACGGTCCCTCCTGTACCATCTCACTGCCACCTTCCAGGGTCCGTGGTCATCCTCAGCAGCCCCTGGCCCAGACAGGCCTCCTTGCCTCATGGGGCCAATCCAGGAGCAGCTCCTGCCACCTGGGCCAGGGCACGGCGAGCCTGAGACCCACACAGAGAAACTGCTCTGAGGGGCCCCAGACTCCCTCCTCAGGCTCCTCGCTCTGCCCTCTGAGAAGGGAGACGCTGGGTCCCCCATTTCACCCCACCCTGGCTGGCCCTCGGCAGGGGGCGGCCACGAGGTGCATGGCCCTTACCCTTCCCTGCCTCCCTCTGTGTTCAGGACTGGCGGTCGGCCTGGACCCCCAGGGCTACGGAAACCCTGACTTCTGCTGGCTGTCCCTTCAAGACACCCTGATCTGGAGCTTTGCGGGGCCCATCGGAGCTGTTATAATTGTGAGTGTGGGGCCTTCACAGGAGTCCGGGTGCCCCAAGTGTGTATCAGCTGGAAGGGATGTCCTGGGCTGGCTAGGGCCACCACCTCCTCTGAGCAGCCAGGGCAGGGCAGGAAGGGCTATCTGTGACAGACAGCAAAGCTGCCAGGCCCCTCCCAGAGCTCACCCTCTGATCGTGGATTTGGGTCTCACGTCGTGTCCATGTGAGACTGTCTGCGCCCAGCACCCGGAAGGGTCCCGCACAAGCAGGCTGGGTGTGGATAGGTGCGTTTCACCCTGCAGGCGAGGGATCAGGGCCTCCTCACCCAGCCACCTCTCCCTGAGATGCAGTCGGTGGGGAGCAGGGTGAGGGCCTCAGGGGCTTTGGTCAGTTGGAGGGCTGTGGTGACAAGACAGAAGAGTTGGCCCCCTGACATTGATCGACTTATCTTGTTTTCAGATCAATACAGTCATTTTTGTCATATCTGCAAAGGTTTCCTGCCAAAGAAAGCACCATTATTACGAAAAAAAAGGGATTGTGTAAGTGGGGCTGAATGTGACCAGCGGGTGGGACCTGGTGTGGGGCTCATCCCACCCAGCCACATTGGCTGGACCCTGAGACCCCCACGTCCAGTCTATGTGCCAGGGTGGTGGGGTATGAGAACATGTGGGCCTCGGGGAGGAGGGCTGGGGGCAGCCTGGGGAAGTCCTGGGGCTCGAGAGAGGTTCCCACGTTGCATCTGCATGGGCGGGGGAGGTTAGCCGAGGGGAGGGGGCCGGGGGAGGTTAGCTGAGGAGAGGGGGCTGGCAGCAGCAAGCCCTGGGCCTCGGTCCCTCCCACCTGGCACAGAAGCATCCCATGTTCTGGAAAGATGCATTGTCAGCACTGGGCTGCCTGGAGTCACCAAAATGGAGCTAGGCGGGTGGGGGAGAAAGATGGAAGCTTCTGGTGGGTGATGAGGGTGTTGCTGGGGCTGCTGGAGTGGAGGAGATCCCCTCCCCCACCATCAGAGGGGGCAGTGGAACAGGGGCCCAGCATGAGGGAACCTCTAGTGTTCTAGGGAGGAGAGGGGACCTACGAGGCCCCCAAAGGAGCAGGCGACACCCCAGGAGGACTCAGCATGGTGTCCAGGAGCCATGATGGGGTCAGGAGAGGATGATAGGGGCATCTGTTGGATGACCAGGTGGCCCCTGGTGACCTGGCAGAGATGGGACTGAGCCAGGGATGGGCAAAGAGATAAGGCTTAAGCAAGAGCTGGGGGCCAGGAGGAGAGAGCGGAGTCTGAATCGGGTGGAGAGGGAGAGTTAGTAAGTGGCTGGGAAGCCAGATTCAGGGTGGCACAGGAGGGCGTGGCCTCAGCAGTGCCCCATCTTCAGTGCCATCCCTGACCTGAGGACCTTGCGGCCTCTGTCACCCTGATGTGCTCCATCCCCTCTGAACCCTGGGAGGAAATGCACCTTTGTCATCCCCTTTTACAGATGGGGAGACCAAGGCAGAGCTCGGGACGTGGTGTGCAGGGCCACAGCTCATCAAGGGCAGGCCTGGGTTCTTCCTCTCGCCCTCCGCAGGGTGTCTCACGGGAGCTAGTGCAGCCAGGGCATGGCTCCAGCCCCCTGGCCTGGTGTCGCCGTCACTGCTCCTGTTTTCTCATGTATTTGCTTCCGAATTGATTCCACCACTATCCCCACTAACACGATCTCTGTGGATGAGTCCGTGCCTGGCTGGGAGGGGAGGAAGGGAGCAAGGTGGATGATGGCTGGGTGCACAGGTGGACAGACAGATGGACGGGTGGACGGCAGGTGGATGGACGAACAGAGAGCGAGGGAGGAAGGAGTGGGTAGGGGCGGGCGGCGGTGGGTGCAGGGCTGACCCTGCCCTCCCGCAGCTCCCTGCTGAGGACCGCCTTCCTCCTGCTGCTGCTCGTCAGCGCCACCTGGCTGCTGGGGCTGCTGGCCGTGAACCGCGACGCTCTGAGCTTCCACTACCTCTTTGCTGTCTTCAGCGGCTCACAGGTGGGTGGCTGCCGACTTGCCTGGCTGGGCTGTGATGCGAGGTGGCGGGGGCCTGCTGACCCGAAGCAGCCCTGCCTGGGCCCTGCGTGGGGTCCTCCTGGGTCTATGAGGACTCAGTCCCTTGTTCAGCCAGGGCAGGGGCCCGTGCGTCCTCCCCACTGTGTTTGGGGACGATGGCCCCAGGGCCAGGCCAGCGTCTCCAGGGAGCAGAAATGGCCACTTCAAGGGTTGCCTAGCAGGTGGACTTAGGACACAGTGGGGACCCCAGAGAGCCCCAAGGACTGTGGGAGGCGCGCCCAGAGGACTGGCCTGAGCCGGGGCCCTCACTGCCTCCAGGGCACTGGGGGCCTGGTTCAGGCATCTTGGTTTCTGAGCTTCCCCACCTGCCCCGCAGAAAGCAGCGGTCCCTGAGGAGGGGAGGCCTGGCATGTCCTGGGCCCTGAGGCCGAGGCTGTGGTGTGCACGCCAGGCTCTGAGCCCCGCTGCTGTGCTGGGGTGCCTGAGGGCAGGTGAACTCCTAGGGAGGCAGCAGCAGGCTGAACCCGCCGTCCTCCCTCCAGGGCCCCTTCGTCCTCCTCTTCCACTGCGTGCTCGACCAGGAGGTCCGGAAGCACCTGAAGGGCGTGCTCAGTGGGAGAAAGCTGTGCCTGGAGGACTCCGCCACTACCAGGGCCACGCTGCTGACGGTACAAGGCACCGGGACATCGAGGGCCTGGGAGCCGGGCGGCAGAGAGCAGCGGGGGCTCTGGGGGAGAGGATGGAGCATGAGCCGCTTCATGGAGAGGGATGGCAGAGCTGCCCACGGAGCACGGCGTGGCTGCCGGTGACAGAACCAGAAAGTGATAGAATCGGCTGGACAGGGCCTCGGTCGCATCCTAGCCCAGCTTTTCCAGGCCTTAGAAAGAGGGGGTCAGGACCACCGAGGACCCTGACCAGAAGCAGTGGCCGTAGGGAGCGCGGCAGCCCCTGACCGCAGCGTGGGCCAGGATGCGCTTCCCTCAGCTGCTGGAGGCTCCTGATCGCAGCGCGGGTTGACCGCTCAGGGCCGGCCCTCTGTGTGCCAGGCAGGAGCCCAGCCAGGGTGTGGGTGTGGGGCACTTGCCATGGGGACAGAGCCATCCATCCCTGGTGGTGGTCATGTGGTGGCCTCCACCTGGCAGTGACCAACCCCTCCCCTCCCCCCAGCGCTCCCTCAACTGCAACACCACCTTCGGCGACGGGCCAGACATGCTGCGCACGGCCCTGGGCGAGTCCACCGCCTCGCTGGACAGCACCATCAGGTCAGGCTCCTGCTCCAGGTTGGAGGATGTGGCTCTCAATCCGCCTCGGGCTTTGCCCCGGCCGCCCCCACTTGTGTCCTGTCATTCAACCGATATCACCTTTCCCCCAGAACTTTCCCCCCACCTTCCCCTCCCACCTTCCCCCCACCCTTTCCTCCCACCTTCCCTTTTCCCCCCAGCTTTTCCCTCCACCTTTTCCCCCTGCCTTCTCCACCACCTTCCCCCCACCTTTCCCCCCCTCCCCCCCTTTTCCTTCCCCTTTTCCTTCCCCTTTTCCCCCCACACTCGGGAAGCTGTCTTGTCTGTGCCGTTGTTGATGGGAACACAGAAGAGTAGGGGTAGAGAATCTTCCAGAGAACTTTCCAGCACCTCCTGTCCCTGGAGGGACGATACTGAGCCCACTCTCTCTGGCCTCTCTAGGGATGAAGGGGTCCAGAAGCTCAGCATGTCCTCTGGGCCGGCACGGGGCAGCCATGGAGAGCCAGACTCATCCTTCTTGCCTCGAGGCTCCAAAGAGCCCCCTGGTATGGCTTCCCTCGGCGGAGAGGACCCCGCGGGTTTGTCCCACATCCCTTCGGTCACTGGACTCTGCCCCGGGAGAAGGGCTAGCAGCCTCACCATGCTCAGCAGGGCCCTGGCTGCCCACACATGCCAGGGGCCGGGTAGCTCTGCGTGGCCCTTGGTGGGACCCCCTCACCTTCTGGAGCCTGAGCCCCCCTGTTCCCCGCCCGTCTACAGGCCACGATTCTGACTCGGATAGTGAGCTGTCCCTGGATGAGCAGAGCAGCTCTTATGCCTCCTCACACTCATCAGACAGCGAGGACGACGGGGTGGGGGCTGAGGAAAAATGGGACCCGGCCAGGGGTGCCATCCACAGCACCCCCAAAGGTGAGTGCATGGGGCACAGTGGACCAGCTGGGCTGCGAACAGCGGGCTCGGGCAGGTCTTGGTTGTGGCTGGGTCCCTGTCTCCCAGGACATGCCCAGCGTCACTGCTGTCACATGGAAGGACCACCTGGGGTGGGGGGACTCTGGCTGGGCTCCCCCACAGCCTCTGGAGGGCTCCCCGTGCCGCCAAACCCCTAAGCAGAGGCAGGAAATCCGGGGGGCGGTTCTGTGAGCCGTCACTGCAAGGGCAAGGGCAGCCATGTGTGGTTACCGACACAGCAGGGGGTGAGGGCGAGCCCAGTGACAGTCCTGCTGCTAGGACTCTCCCTCCTGGGCCTCAGTTTCTCCACCTTTAGGGTTCAGCCCTGCCAGGCCTGCAGGTTGGGGAGAGGGAGGTCAGAGCCCCTCAGGACCCGCCAGACCTGTGGCGCTCAGGGGCACAGCTTGAGTGGCGGTGCCACTGCCTGCTGAGTGCTGCCCTCGTGCCTCAGGGGACGCCGTGGTCAACCACGTCCCGGCCATCTGGCCCGACCAGAGCCTGGGCGGCAGTGACAGCGAGGATCCCGAGGATCCCGGCAGCCAGCCCCGCTTGAAGGTGGAGACCAAGGTCAGCGTGGAACTGCACCTCGAGGAGCAGGGCGGTCACTGTGGCGAGCGCCCCCCAGACCGGGAGAGCGGGGGCGCAGCCAGGCCTGCCAGCAGCCAGCCCCCGGAGCAGAGGAAAGGTGCCTAGGGAGGCCAGGGCTGCAGCAGGAGGCTGGAAGACCCAGAAGGGCCAGTCCCTGGTCTGGAGGTGGGGGTGGGGCTGGTGGGGCTGGTGGGGCTGGTGGGGCAGGTCAGGGCCTGGGCGGGACAGACGCGGCCCTCCGGCCTAGCCCTGGGAACTGGGGCACCAGGAGGAAGTACAGAGGCCGAGGCTGGCTCAAACACGTGGCTCAGCAGCTGCCCCCAGCAGCATCACCCGGGCGTGACCTTGCCCCGTCTCCTCCTTCCAGGCATCTTGAAAAACAAAGTCACCTACCCACCACCCCTGACGCTGACGGAGCAGATGCTGAGGGGTCGGCTCCGGGAGAAGCTGGCCCACTGTGAGCAGAGCCCCATGTCCTCGTGCACGTCCTCCCTGGGCTCTGGTGGCCCCGACTGCGCCATCACAGTCAAGAGCCCCGGGAGGGAGCCGGGGCGCGAGCACCTCAATGGGGTGGCCATGAACCTGCGCACCGGGAGCGCCCAGGCCGATGGCTCCGACTCCGAGTGAGTAGCCTGGGCCTCCAGAGGGGCCACCCACTTCCCCCTTGTCCTGAGTCAGGAGAGAGAGGCGGCAGTGGTCAGGGACCTGGCACCCACCTCCCCTGGAGCCCTGCGTGCTGAGGGAGCGCAGGCAGTGATGGGGGGCACTGTAGCTGAGGTCGGGAGGATCCCCTGGGGATAGGCAGACCCGCTATCCTGGGGGCGTGTCGCAGGCCTCTGGGACTCTGAAGCCCCGGCCAGGATCTAAGGTGGTGGGCTCTGCATTTGATCAGCACTGTCCCCGCCCTGGACCACTGGCACCCACTTTGTGGTTGAGGATACTGAGGCTCCCAGAATCCCCGGGTGAAGGGGTCCGGGTGGAGCTGGAATTCTGGCCCCAGACCTGTCCCTGTCGCTCCTCCCTCCCTCCAAACTCTTAAGGGAGAAGCCAGGTCTTTAGGATGTCCCTCCCAAGTCACCACAGAGATGACGGCTTTTTAACATGAATTCTTCGTGCTCTGCTCAGAGAGCAGCAGCGCAGAGGCCCCTGGCTGGTCCTGGTCCCCCTCCTGCCTCCTGAGGGCAGCCGCGTCCAACATGAGCTTGCCCTCCCTGGATCCCCCCAATGCCCCCTCTCCCCTGATGGGGGGATCCTGCCCCTGTGTGACCTTGAACCCCACCCAGCCGCTACCCTCACTGACCCTTCACCTACTTGATGGCTTCTTCCCACGCGCAGAGGCAGTAATGAAACTTCAATTTGAACCATCAGGAAACCGTGAGGCAAGCCCGTCACCCCGACACAGCCTGCAGCATCGCCGAGCCCTCGGACCTTGGAGCCCGAGGGGCCACCGCCCTTGGAGTGAAGTGGGCCCTGAGTGTGGCGGTCCCCACGGTGGCAGCCCCCGACTGATCATCCAGACACAAAGGTCTTGGCTCTCCCAGGAGCTCAGGGTCTGTCAGACCTGGTAACAGGTGCTAAAGGCCACAGGCGTGAGGGGGGCGCGGCCCACCAGGCCAGCACCGCTGGGTCCTGAGACTGCAGACAGAGCCAAAACTGAGAGGGGCCCCCAGACCAGGCCCAAAGGCTGCCCAGAGTTGAGGGACATTGGGCAGACACCAAAGACTGTGGTCCAGCCCCGCCCGTGCAGGCATCTCACGGCAGTGCAGGGCCGTGGCCGGCAGCCCTTTGCAAAGACACCCCTTGTCTTAAGTTACTTTGCTACGTGGAAAAGGTGTAGATACTTTTATACATTTGTATGGGACTCTGAGGAGGTGAAACCTGTGTATATTTTGCATTTGTGCTGACTGTTGATCCCGGGAGATCCATGGAATGATCTCCTGCTGTCTTCTGCGTAAAGAAGATTGCACAGTTGTACTTGAATCTGGCATGTGTTGACGAAACTGTCGCCCCAGCGGATCAAAGGTGGAAAATACGTCGGCAGTGGGGCTAAAACCAAGCGGTTAGAAGCCCTACAGCTGCCTTTGGCCAGACAGCGAGGATGGCATGGGCCCTCCCATGGACCCCCCGGGTCCCCGCTGTGTTCGCCTTGTGTGCATTTGCCCTCTGCTGCCGTCTGTCCCAGCTGTGTGAATTCTAGACAGGGCAGTCCCGGACTGGGCAGGTGTGAGGAGCCCTGCTGAGGTCACTGTGGCAAGGACAGTTGCCACATAGCTGGCATTTTCCACCTGGTCATTCCCTGACCACCACCCTCTCCTCTCACCCCATCCCAGGTGGCCCTGGAGCTGCAGATGGGGGTGGCTTTGTCCTTTACTGCTCCCAGTGGGACCTGCGACCTTAAAGCGTTGCTGGCTCCCGATTTGGGCAGAGGTGTGTGGTCTTCCAGGCTGTTCCATCCCTCCTGCCAATCCTCTAGCTCCTGGAGACTCGGAGGGTCTCCAGGCAGGCAGGGGTCCCACGCCTGGAGTCTGACCAATTACTTCATTTTGCTTCAAACAGCCAATTGTGCAGAGGGACAAAGCCACAGCCACACTCTTCAACGGTTACCAAACTGTTTTTGGAAATTCACATCAGGGACAGGCCCACTGCAGGCAGTTGACATAGCATGGCCTGAGGGGCTGTGGAACAGGGCCCAGGACTATTCAGACTCGGTTTATTTTAGCATTTCCTTTGTTCTTCAAATCAGGTGCCCAAATAAGCGATCGGCACAGCTGCTTCCTAATAGGAGAAACCATAAAGTAGGGTGAAAATCAAGTGAAGGCAGAGATGTCCACACTAAGTTTTAAACTTTACCCTGATGAAAATGTGAGCACTGTCAGCAGATGCCTGTGCGCGGGAGGAAAAGCGTAGCTGAAAACGGTCCAGGATGGGAGGATGAAATGAGAGCCCACAGCCCTCACACCTGAATGAGTTACTCATGTGCCTTACCAGGTGAGTGGTCTTTCAAAGATACAAAGCTCTGGTCCCTTTGGACGTTTGCCCCTGACATTACCTAAGTACAGAAAGGTTTTTAAGTCTTCGAACAGCCCACTTTCACTGTAACGGGAACCACCCCGAGCTGTAATTTTTTTGTTTGTTCTATTTTATTTTTTTCACATACTCCACAGCCAACATCATGAGGTGTAATTTTTAATTTGATCAGAACTGTTACCAAAACACAACTGTCAGTTTGAGACAGGAAAAATGTAAACCTATTTTTATTACTTAAGACTTTATGGGAGAGATGAGACACTGGAGGTTTTTAACAGATGTGTATTTATTAATGTTCAAAACACTGGAATTTCAAATGAGAAGAGTCTACAATAAATTAAGATTTTTGAATTTGTACATCCGCGGTGCTGGTTTTTCTCCATACACACACCTGCCCCTCCCTGCACCCACGGTGGCTGTGGAAGGGACAGTTGACGGACGTGCCGGTGAGCCGCCCATGTCCCATGCCCCCCTGGCCGGTGGAATCTTGAGTCCAGACTTTGTCCTTTCCCTGGCTGGCCTGCCACGGCCTAAATGGGCGGTCCTTTGGCATTTCCTGAGATTCTTGAATCTGTAAATGCATGTCTTTCACCAAATTTCGGGAGGTTTTTGCCATTACTTCTTCAATTTTCTTTTCTGGCACTGATCTTTCTCCTCTCCTTTTGCAACTCCAGCTACTCAGATGTCAGGTCTTGTGATGTTTTCCCACCAGTCCCTGAGGCTCTGTTCATCATTCTTCATTCTTTTTTCTAACTGTTCTTCAGATTTGATGATTTCTGCTGCTCCATCTTCAAGTTCACTGATGTTTTTCCTCTGTCATCTTAATTCTGCTGCCGAACTCACCCAGTGAATTTTTTATTTTAAATACTGTAATTTAATTTCTCTGCTGGGCACGTCTAGTTTTCCATTCATTCCAAGTGTTCACCTTTACTTCATGAAGCATGGTTCTAATAGGCTGCTGTGACTTCTGGGATAATTTGAACGTTTGAGTGTCTTGGGGCTGAAATCTGTCTTTTCTGTTTGCATTTTCCCGGTTCTTTGTATGCGGAGTGACTATAAGTTGGATCCTCACCTGTCACGTGGAGTGTTACTCTGGGTTGCTGACACCCTCGTTGTGTCATTTCATCTGTTCATTTCAGCAGCAGGCAACCCGGTTAGGTCCAGACCCCTGGTTCTGTGTCTCCTTCCATGAGCAGCAGGTCCACCGCCAGGCCAGCCCGAGGCCTCGGCTGTTGTGGGTCGTTGCCTACACTCACAGACGGGGTAAGCAGGGACATGTGTCAGCACATGCAGAGGATTTGGGGATCTGCTTCTCCAGCCCTCTCCTTGCTGGGATTTGCCTTGCATTTTCTCACTCCTGGGGTCCCTTTTCTCGGTTTCTCTGTCCAGTAGGATGGGTTTCTCCCAGAGCTCTAGCCACCTGCACTGTCTCACGCTTTGACCCAGCAGGGCCCCCCACTTAGGGAAAAGTAGTGACAGCAAAGAGAGAGAAAAATGGGAACTCCAACACTCTCCAGCCCACAGCATCCCCGTTTCCCCAGGCCTCTCTGAAGTCCTTGTCCGGGTGCTGGCTGCATAGCACCACAGACTAGGGATACCCTGGGTCAAATCTGAGAAACGTGAAAAAAAAAAAAACCGTGAACACACCAATGCCTCGGGTCATTTTTCAGGTTTTGCTTTCTCCGCAGTTCACCTGCTAATGTTTACATCCCAGAATGCTCAGTGGCTAATGTGATAGAATATTTCTACCTCAACCCCAAAGCCATGATTAACAGGAAAATATCAGAAGCATTTGAGAAGGAGAAAGCAGTCCAGGCAGCCCGGAGCAGGCTTGCCCATCAGCCAGGCCAAGATGTCCACCTGGGAACCACCAAGTGCTCCGCGGTGCATCCGGAGAGCGTCGGCAGCAGACCACGGTGGGTGAGGGCAGAGCAAGCCCCGCTGTGATCATGTTTCGACAGACAGCAGCACAAACACTGTCCAAGCCACGGGACGTCCAGACTCCCCCAGCCCAGGTAACGGGGTGACTACAGCTGCTTCAATCACAGCTTTTTAGCTTTGCCCTGGGCTCCCCACCCTCGAGGCAAGGCTTGTTAAGACCCCCAAGGAGGATCAGGCACAGGGGTTCATGTCTGTAATCCCAACACTTTGGCTGGCCGAGGCAGTTCAAGACCAGACTGAGCAACACAGCGGGACCCCATCCCTACAGTTTTTTTAAATTAGCTGGGGGCCATCTCTACAAACAATTTTTATTTTTATTTTGAGACGGAGTCTCACTCTGTCGCCCAGGCTGGGGTGCAATGGTGCAATCTTGGCTCACTGCAACCTCCACCTCCCAGGTTCAAACAATTCTTCCTCAGCCTCATGAGTAGCTGGGACTACAGGTGCACGCTGCTACGCCTGGCTAATTTTTTTTGTATTTTAGTAGAGATGGGGTTTCACTGTGTTGCCCAGGCTGTTCTCAAACTCCTGAGCTCAGGCAATCCACTCACCTCGGCCTCCCAAAGTGCTAGAATAACAAGCGTGAGCCACTGTGCCCAGACTCTACAGTTTTTAGAAATTAGCTGCTAAAAATTAGCACAGTGGCGCATGCCTGTAGTGTTTTGGGAGGCTGAGGCAAGATCGCTTGAGGCCAGGAGTTCAAGACCAGCCTGGGCAACATAGCAAGACTGTTTCTAAAAAAATTTAAAATTAGCTGGGTGTGGTAGTATATGCCTGTTGTCCCAGGTACTTGGGAGGCTGAGGCAGGAGGATTGCTTGGGCTCAGGAGGTCGAGGCTGCAGTGAGCTGTGATCACACCACTGCACTCCAGCCTGGGTAACAAAGCAAGACCCTGTCTCTTGAAAAGAAAAAAAATATAAACTCCTCAAGAAGGAAAGGGCTTGGGCCATGAAAGGCTCTGGCATGGGGTAGCATGGGAGCCAGGGACTGGGCCGAAGCCAGCTCAGGGCCTTGGGAAGGAGCCTCCCAGGTATGAGGCGAGGGGCGCCGTCTTGGGACCTGCATCTCACTTAAGATTATCCTGGAAACAACATAGGGGGAGAAGAGCAAGGGCTTTGCTTTCCTTTGTGTTACGAGCAGGGAGTAGGGATGTGTAAGCATCCAGCTCTTGGCCCAGATGTTTTTCTTCCTTTCCCTCCTCTTCTGTCTTCATGGATAGGTGTGGCAAGTGGCTAAGGCCGGGCCACTGGGGGTGCCCATGCAGGCAGGAGGGGCTATCTGCCTGCCTGTGCTCCTGGGGGACCCCAGGTCTTCAAAAGGTCATCTGAGGGACACAGCTTCTGGAGTGTGCCAGCCTTGGGTGCTCGGGAGGGTAGCACAGAGGCCAGGAGACCAGCGCAGATCCTTGGCCCTCTGACCCCCTGGCCAACAGCTTCTGCTGAATCTGAGACATTGCGCCAAAGCCCTTCAGAGTTGGCTGGTGGCCTTGTGGGGGAAGGGGTGGCAATTGTGCCTTCTGCAGAGAGGGGAGCCCTGCCAGTCAGGAAGCTATTGCCAGTGGAGCCTGGGGCCCAAGGGGCAGGGCAGGGTTTTGCCCCCACTTCCTCCACTGGCTGACACACAGGCTCCAAGGCTGGCAGGACAGCGGAGCCCACTGTTGCTTATGGAGGGCAGCCTCACCCATGCTGACGTGGTGCCCACGCTACCTTCTGCCTGGCCACCCCAGCTCCCTCTTGCTCATGTTCCTGTGACCTGGGAGGGCTGGCCTGGGCAGAGCAGTGTGCACCGAGGGGGCTCTCCCACCTGCCGTTCTCAGGCTGGAGGCCCAGCCCCAGCTGTACATCAGGGAAACCTGAGCCCAGGGAGGCTCAGTGCTGGGCTGAGCTGGCAGAACAAAGGTGGCTCTTCAGCTGGGCCGGGAATCCCCAGGGACCTGTCTGGTCCCACCGGCCGGCGGCTCTGCCTGCCTGGTGGAGCTGGGGCCTGCCCCTGGCCAGGGCAGCACTGACTCTGACCCCACCAGCCCTCCCCAGCAAGGGCTGCCGCCGCTCCACCCCAAGCCCCATGTCCTCACCTGGAGCACGGCAGGTCCTGCCCACTCCTGACCCTCAGGACGCTCCCTGGTGTATGGGGCTAGGCTGGAAGGCAGGCTGCCCCAGGTCGGGGGATACCCAGGGGGGAGACGGGAGAGGTCAGGATGGACACTGGGCCCCATGACAGCCCCCATCCTGAGGCACCAGCAAGAACTTGGGGCATCTGGGCAAGGCCCTCTGGGTACCATCCCGCTCTCCAGAGCACAGAGAAGGAACCCCACCTGCTCGGGCCACCTCAGGCGCCAACTTGTCCCACGGCACCTGTCCGCCTTTCCCTGCGCTTCCTTAATATGACCCTTTCCCCACCTGCCATCCAAACCCCTAGAGCCTCCCTGCCCTACCCGCTCCCCTCCTGCGTTCTGGACCGCAGAGGCCGGAGGAGTCTCTGCAGGTGGACACTGGGTCACACTGCCCCTCGGTCTCTTACCATGTTGGAAAGGAAGCCCACTCCCCACTACAGCGCCTAGGCCCTTCATGCTCTGGGGCCAGACAGCTTGGCCACCCCCAGCACCCCAAGGTGGGCTGAGGCTCCAGGGCTCGTGTGCATGGGCCTGCTCATCCAGATGTGTCTCCAGCCCTAGGCTCTGCACACGTGACCCCGTGCACACCCATGCCCCAAGAGGCAGGTGCTCACTCAGCTGCCTGTCCTCTCTGGACCAGCTGCCAGAGAGCTCTGACCCTGGGGTGGCCCTACTGCAGTGGTGCTAGAACTCTAAGGGGCAAGGATCCTGGGGAGGGGAATGGGAGAGGACCTCCCTCTGAGCCATTCCATGTCAGGGTGGGGCCCTTTCTGGCTCCCTGTGGGTGCTCACTGTGGGCTGAAGGGACGTGCTGCTCCTGGAACCTTCTCACCCAGAGAAGGGCAGTGCAGCTCTGGTCCCCGCAGGAATCTTCTTGAAGCACCAGTGACGCACCAAGGCTCCAGCCCAGCAAGGAGGAGCTGAAGACACTGGTCCGCGTCCCAGACACGAGCTCTGCAGTCCAGGAGCAGGGGCCCTTGCCCACAAGGCAGAGCAGCAGGGATCCCAGGGCAGTGGATGGAGTGGCTCAGACCTCAGGTTGCTGTGGCTGCCCCTGCAGTCCACCTGCCTTTCCACACGAGGGGGGTCAGTGATGTGGACTTCCCTGGACCCCAGTGAAGGCAGCGGCCAGACTGTCCTTGAAAGAATGTTTATTCCACGCTGTGCCTGCACCTCCTCCACAGGGCCCCTCGTGCTGAGGTGGGAGCCTTCCTGGGGGAGGCAAAAGGGAACTCAGGCCACCCCACCAGCTAGCAGATGCTCTGGCAGCCAGAGCTCCAGCCTGGAGGCGAGGCTCTTCCTGGGGCTTGCGGGGCCCTGCAGGCTGTTTGGACCCTTGACCAGCCCGGCGTTCTTTGCTTTGGGCCGAAGCAATCTAGGCCTTGGGGACCCAGACTACTCACTAGCCGCCCAGCCCAGGCTCCTCCCAGCAGCTCCATCTGTGTCAGAGCAAGGGACGCAGGTCTGGGCTCTCTTTTGGTCTGTCACTGGGGCTCTCAGTCGCCACCCCAGCTCTGCGCTGGCCTTTCTGAAGCGTGTAGGCGGAAGGCCCCAGCCGCAGGATCTTCCCGCTGCCCAGGCACTCATCCCCCTTGTAGAAAACGGCAAACTGCAGGGGAGAGAGGGCCTGGCATCAGGGGTGCCGAGGGGGGCCAGCCCAGGGCAGGTCGGGGCAGAGCGGTCCCCCTGGGGCTCGGCCTGTGTTCGGAGCCCTAAGTGGCCCCTGCTCCTCTGCCAAGCTCCTGGGGGAGCAGGGTTTTGCTGCTGCTCAGCAGGAGAGGAGATGCCTGAGGCACCCAGCAGCTTCATGAGGGGAAGGTCTGCGGGTCAGGGTGCCTCTCCCTGAGTGGGACAGTCACAGGGGCCTCCTGGGACTCCAGGGGCTGGCAGGTCTCTGCAGCCCTTGGGAATCTGGAGCTGTGACAGAACGGAGCATGGTGGCAGCCAGAGGACGCTTCTGCTCCCCTCCCCCCAGGTTCCCTCCCTCCCACCGCCTGCGCCTACCAGGCGCCCACCCCCGGAGCTCCTGCACACTCGGCCACAGGGGCCCTGACCCTCTGCCTCTTTGAGCACAGTCCTCATGCCCCTTCCATTTTCTGTCCTCGCATCTGGGGCCCGGGCAGCAGCTGAGCCTCCGAGGGCCCAAGCTGGCTGGTGACATTGGAGTGGAAATCCTCTCACAGTTGTCATTGCAGGAGCCCCCCAAGCACACCCTGCTTCTGGGCCTCAGCCCCTTCCTCTGTAACCCAGGTATCCTGGCAGCATGAAGAACAGTGCAGTCCTCCCCTACCCACCACGCCCCCACTCACCTGTCCCGTGGCAAGGGCATGCACAGCCTGCACAGCCGTCACCCACACAGTGCCATCTTGATTAAGGGTCAGCACACAGGGCACTGGGTGGAAGAAAGGGGCCCTTGGAGGGGGCACAGGCCTTGCCTGTTGTGCCCCAGGCCCCCAGGGAAAAAGCACCAGCCCACAGGGGTTAGACCCCTGCTCAGAGGGGGAGGGCAGGGCAGCAGCCCAGGCCCCCAGGGAAAAAGCACCAGCCCACAGGGGTTAGACCCCTGCTCAGAGGGGAAGGGCAGGGCACCAGCCCACAGGGGTTAGACCCCTGCTCAGAGGGAGGGGGCAGGGCACCAGCCCACAGGGGTTAGACCCCTGCTCAGAGGGAGGGGGCAGGGCAGCAGCCCAGGCCCTGCTCCCAGCATCCCCACGCCTCCCTCAGGGCAGGCACAGGACCCAGGCGTTCCGGATATTTTACGTAATCTCCACAACACGGATGTTCCTGCCCCAGGGTCTCCCCTCCCTGGCCCAAATCAGGTCTCAGGAAGCTCAGCTTCAAAGGGCCCATCCTGGGAAGCCCTCCCGCCAGTCACCTAGTGCCATCTGGTGGCGGAATCGGAAGTGGCACTCCATCATCTTGTCCCGGACCAGCGCTGCAGGCGGCTCCTCCGCGATCCAGTGCACCCGGCTGGTCCTCAGCAGGTCCCTGTACAGGGCTGGGTGGTTTATCTGGGGGGCCTGTGGGGCATGCGAAGGTAGGGAGGCCCCGGAGCCCTCAGCACAGGGGCACCTCACCCCAAGGCCGGCCTCTGGGTGCTCCCTGGGAACAGTCCTATCACCCCACACACAGGTAACTGCCAGCACGGTTCTAAGTGTCCCACCCACGAAAATTCTTCACCTGCCGGGCCTTCGAATCCCCATTTTACAGATGAGCAGTGAACACTGCAAGTTCAAATCTGACTCAGGCCCTCCACCTGCAATCCCATGGGGCACCCCGGCAGCCACACCACTGGCTTTTCTCTCAAGACTGCCACCCCAGGAACCCACCACACACGAAATGGCTGTGGAGAAAGAAGGGACTGGCCCTGGTCTGGGGGACCCCAGCCACCCTAAGTTGGTTCTGAGGCCCCTGTCACCCACTGTGGCCTTGGACCACCGAGATCTGGCACCTCCTGGGATTGGGCCAAGCCCCGCCCCTGAAGCAGGACCAGGAGCATCAAGTGAAGAAGGGCTTGGGGTTCAAAGCAGGCACTGAGACCCTTCTAGGGACAGGAGGCCTCGGTCTTCTCAGAGCAAAGTGAAATCTAGATCATTTCGTCTCAGGAAGACGCCCCAGCATTCGTGCCAGGACACGAGCCGGCAGCCAGTGTGCTGAGTGGTCCTTCTCGGCTGTGGCACCAAGGTGGAAGCTGTGCTGAGCACGGCTGGCAGCAGCCCTGACCCACCAATCTGCAGCACTCGTGCCCGTCTGCCCAAAAATGCCTCCAGACACTGGCAAGATCCCTGGAAGGGAGGCTGAGAAGGTGGGTGAGCTTGTCCCCAATGGGCAGCCCCACTCTGAGGCCAGGGTCACAGTGGTGAGGGGGGTCCACCGTGCTGAGGCCCCCGCAGTGGTGGAAGGCTTGGTTTCATCCTAGGCTCAGCCACCTGCACCTGCCTGACAACTCACTGGATCCTACCATAGCAGGCCCCGTCCTCGGCACCGAGGCCACCCCTCTCCACTAGACGAGCCCCCCAAGCTCTGAGTCTCACTGCTCTCTTTTGTGAAACTGGAGAAACTATCTGTGTGTATAGGGGTTCAGTGATGATTAAGGGAGAGGCTAGCAGACAGCAGAGCCTGATGAATACCTTAACACCCTCCTGCCACCATAGCCAGTCCCAGGAGGATACAGCAGCTAAGGCAGGGACCAAGGACAATAACAAAGTGAGTCACCAGCTCCATGAAGCCAGGGCGGCTTGGGGTCTTCCCAAGCCCTGGTCCATAGCACTGCTGGCCCTGCTGGAACCAGCCCACTCACCACAAACACGTCGCCCTTGGCACTGTCCTTCTCCACCACGTACCAGGGCTCTCTCAGGCCACCTATGTTCGCTCTCTGGCCCAAGGTATACAGGAACCAACCTACAGGAAGACACTTTCTCCATGAGGCTAGGCAATGCACTCCATCCCGAATGTCGCACCTCTCATCATAAGGGCAGCAGGCTCTGTGGACCTCCAAGGGCAGCCCAGAGCAAGCCTGGCAACGGGGTAGCTCACTTGGAAGCTGATTCTCCAACCACCAAGGCCTGCACTGACCAAGCACCTGAGCGCATCCCATCGTCGTCCAGGCCTGGGCTAGACACGGGATGCAGTGGCCATGAGCAGGCACCTTGCACCCCATAAGGTGCAGGTTCCAGCTGCAGGAACACCTGACCCCAGGGCCAGGATGTGGCTGCGGGCCCTGTGTGATACCACGGGCCCTTCTTGCTGAGCCCATGACACAGCTGTGCGTTTAACAGAGTGTCGATCTAATGCACTGATTACCTCAGGCTACCCCCAGCCACTGTGTGCCCAAGTCTTCCCTGGCTATGCTCTGCAAACCCCGCACCCTCATGATGAATGTCAGAGAGGAGATGGCAAACTCACTGCCCCCCTCCCTGTGCGGTGGTGCACACAGGCAGAGAGAACCTCACGGATTTACCACGTGGCCTGGGCCAGCAGCCTCCTTCAGTGGAGTAAACAGCAGGTGAAAACCATGAGTCATCTAACTGGCTCCTACATGGGCGGTCCTGTCTGGCAGTTCTGTCCCAGGCAAGGCCGTCCCCTCAGCCTGGCTCAGGAAGGCCTAGCCCTGGCTCAGCTTGCCCTCTCCCCGGCCTCTCAGGAGCCCTGTGCTCCTGAGGATGCAGGATCTCCAATTCACTGCGACACGCCCCCCACCTGAGCAGCAGCCCAGCTCTCCTGGCCAGTTGCACAGCTCAGTCCTGCGCTAAGTAGACTTGCCTGATCATCACACCAGAAGGCACATCCCCACCACTGTCCACACTCGGTCCCCATAGCAGGACTGCATGCTGGCTGGTGACTAACTCGGAGCCTGTCCCCAACACCAGGCACAACATAGGCTCACGTAGGCCTCACCGCAGTAAGAGTGCGTGCGGGAGCCAGGGGGACACCTGAGCTCATCACCGCACGGGTCCTTCATCATTCAAGTCATGCCGTGATGTCCACCTTACTCCCTGCGTCAGCGTGGAGTTCTGTGTAGTTGAACATTTTCCTTACACAGTGAGGAAATCATTCTTTTTACAGGGACTTGACACATAACTCACAGAGGACAGCCCTTCCAAATCAGAGGCGTGCCTCTCAGAACTCCAGCATTTCAGCTGCGGCCATTATCCTGAAATGCACATAGTCCTCATCGAGGCCATGTTCTACCCCAGGCCGTACATGCCTACCCCCAGCCACCCCACAGAGCTTCTACAATTCACCAGCCGAGTGGAAGGGACAACAGGCACCCCCGGCTACGTCTCCCAGAGCTGAAACCCCACAACTCAAGGCATTGCCGATGACAAGTGGCGGAGTCTGCACCTCACCTTTATGTGTTCCCAGAACCTTATGGTCTTCTATGGAAATAAACTGACCAGGTCGAGGCTGCAAATACTGGAAAACAAACATTTCATTACCGATGGAGATCCGAGCCCAGGGCAGACACATGGCCCCATTGCTTTGTGTCAAAGACCACCACTCACCTGAAGAAGGAAATGTTCAAAATTTCTCTTCCCAATGAAACACATGCCCATGCTCTGAAATGAGAAGACGGCAGGTGTGAGGGGGCAGGTGGGGGCGGCCCGCGGTGTACCCAGATACCCTCGGCAGGCCCCGGGGCCTCACCCCACAGTGTGCTTCCAGGGTAGGGGCCTGGCTGCCCACCAGCACCCTCGGACACCAGTCACAGCCAGCGCACATGAGGCCAGGGCCTTAGAGAACACCTCACTGTCTCGGCCCGGCAAGGTCTGACCCTGTGCAGCAAAACCTCACACCAGCTGCCCCGGGGCAGAAAGCGAACCCAGTCAACCCCTTCCGGCCACTGTCCTGTGAGAAGCAGGAGAGAGACAGGGACCAGAGGAGGGGCAGGAAGCAGGAAGGCCAGGCCTGAAGCCCAGGCCTCGGGGGAGGACTCCAGGGAAGTCAGAGAGAGGCACCTTCCTCAACCGCAGCTGTCCTAGCTGGGGAGCCTGGGCTGTGTGTGCTCTCCACACAGAGGCTGCATCGTTTACTCTCCAGTTTGTGTCTCTCTAGACTACAACTCCCACCAGAGTGACGCTGGAAACGGAAGACCAGAGGAGAGGAGAATGGGGCTGGCGTGCTCTTCAGGGAAGACGGCTTGCTGTTGAACGGTATGGCCATTTCCATTATCAGGAAGAAACATGAAGCCCTTGCCCTCCATCCCCAGGCCCTCCCACTGGCTTCACCCTGTTGTGCCAATGCTCCGGGCTCTCTCTTCTTGAGACAGGTTTCGCTGTGTTGCCCAGGAGGTCCTCAAACTCCTGGGCGCACTCGATCCTCCTGAGCAGCTGGGCCACGGGCAGACACCCCCAGGCTGGCTCCCCGACTTCTCCCCACCTCAAGGCCTTTGCCCGTCCCTCGTCTGGACCTTCCCAGCCCTCTCTGGGGCACCGAATCCTCTCATCCTTCAGGTCTCAGGTTCAGTGTGACTTCCTCTGAGGCTTTTCTGCCATCTCCATTCCCTACTCTCAGACTCCACGGGTGCTTCCCTCCCAGGGCCCTACACCTCCCTCCATAGACGCTTTCTAGGTTTACAGCGATTGGCCTCCTGTCCGTACCCCCGGCTCGCAGGTGAGCTCCGTGGAGGCAAAGATGGACCTGTGTGCACGTCACTGTGTCCTCGCAGCCCAGTGCCTGGAACAGATGGCACCAAACGAGTCTATGCCGGGCGAGCAGGTGACAGGGCACATCAGTGTGCAGATGGTGGCGCAGCGCCTGCCCCTGCAGGGGTCTTTCCATCACACTGCCTGGCACTCACCTGGCAGGCAGGCCATCCCAAGAGCAGCCCCCCAGCTGCTAAGAAAGCTGCCTACCACACAGGAGCAGAGGAGAGGAAGAGAGCAAAGAGCATCGTCTAGGATGCTCCCGGATGTTGGCAGAGCCTTGTACCATGCGCCTGAACAAACTTCTCCTATCGCTCCCAGGTTCACCTTTGATGTTAGGTCCTGGAGAAGGGGAATTGGTGCGGGACCCCCAGGCCCCAGCTGCTCCCCAGACCATGCAGGCGGGAAAGGTACACGGGCACTCATCAAAGGGAACTGCTCGCTCCTACCTCTTTCTTCTGAAGCACATGATGAAGTCTATTCTCAGCAGCGATTTTCTTTACAAAATCTTTTGTTAATCCCCCCAGAGGGAAGATGGTTCTCCTCAGGGCATCCTGGGAAACCTGGCTGAGAAAGAAGGTCTGGTCTTTAAAGCTGTCAGCTGCCTGGAGGAGTTTTACCGCTGCCAAGAATAAAGAACAAAAGACGTTGCAGAAATAAAAATAATGATACTTCACTTTCAACAGTGTCCTTCTGTTCACTTAGCCAGACTAGCCCTAGCCTGTCAGAAGCAGAAATCAACACTCAATAGCAACTGCTAGGGAAAAGGCCACCACGGGGTAAACGTGAGAAACATGCGCAGCTCCAAAAAACCAAGGGTTTTATATGACAAAGTATTCCAGCTCACACTTCAGATTACACGAAACATCACATGAAAAAAATGTTCTGAAGTGATTAAAAAAAAAAACCACCTAAAATAAATTCAGCCAAATCTTGGAAAATGAAGCTATCAGCTTGCAGAAAATTGCCCTGACATAGTGTCAGCTGTGCTTTCTTCCAACAATCACAGACGTGCTCACACCAGTGGGTTCACGGACTCTACACTTTCCCAGGTTCACTGCCGGGCGGGCAACACAGCCTCCAGCAGCGCTCTACTTGTGAACATGTTAGCATTCTTGGTAAAGACGTTTTTTGTTTAGAGTCTCAGCTGATACCTGTTAGGGGCCCCTGCAGTTCCTCCGACATTCCCTATGTGATTGTAAAGAACCATTTTTGGCTTTAAGGCAACAAAGCAGAGGCATGAGTAAACCTGGCTTAGAACTGTCCAGTTCTCCACTTTCAAGTTCAGCGATCAGTGGTGACACACGTAAGATGAATGTCAGTTTTACAGCTTCTTTCAACCTTTCTCATCAACTCCTCCGTATGAATTACACTCAGCGCGCCACAGGCAGCGCACGCTCTGTGTAGCTAGTGTTCTCCATCTGCTGATTCCCACGTTAGCCATGAGAGGGAGAATTATCCCCAAGGTACAGAGGGAAACTGAAGCCTGCCTAGTCATTACACATGACTCGCCCACAGTGATGCAAGTGCAGGCGGCAGAGCTGAGACTGCCTGGCCTCCCGAGCCCCACTCCCTTGTCAGGTATAGACAGCAGAACTGAGTGAGAAGTGAGACTAAGTCCGGCCATCCAGTCACCAAAGAAGCAGAGCACTTGCCAGAGTCCACTTGTTTTTGTTTGTTCTGTTTTTTTTTTTGAGATGGAATCTCGTTCTGTCACCCAGGCTGGAGAGCAGTGGCATGATCTCGGCTCACTGCAACCTCCGCCTCCTGGGTTCAAGTGATTCTCCTGTCTCAGCCTCTTTAGTAGCTGGGACTACAGGCGCAAGCCACCACGCCCCGCTAATTTTTTTTTATTTTTATATTTTTAGTAGAGATAGGGTTTCACCATGTTGTCCAGGCTGGTCTGGAACTCCTGACCTCATCATCTGTCTGTCTCGGCCTCCCAAAATGCTGGGATTACAGGCATGAGCCACCACATCCAGCCTCAGAATCCACTTTCAATCCCAATCTAACTGCAGTCAAACCTCAGAAAACTAGGAGCCATTTGCATTTTCTCCTAGTTCCAAGTCATTTTAAAACAAACTAAAACATCGATGATTTTCAAAAAAGCAAACCGGTGACCCTACTGAACTACTGTAGAGGAAAAGCACAGACAGGAACGAATGCTAGGGGGAGGCTGCCTGTGCTGGAGCCTCACGGACACACCGTCTCCCGTGCTGCGCTGCCAGGCTGCTGGTAGCATGCTGTGCATGGGAAAAGCCACCCAGTCACAGGCCAGGCCTAGGAGCGCCGGTGGCAGGTGCTGACCGACCCTGAGCCCAGGCCCTCCACTGCCCTTGTGGGTGCTCCCCCTAAAGACCCAGGCCAGGCCAGGGCAACTAAAGAAGAATGAAATAGAAACCTTGAGTGTGGCTACAAAACAGTGAAAGCCAAGACACCATCAGAACTCCCACACATCAAACTTACTCAACAAAACGCATCCACCAGTACTGTAGGAAGTTTCCAAGAACACGTGACCTATAATAAAGGCCCATGGCTCTGCAGGGCACCGTGTTCTAGGAGGTAGGCAGGCGCACCTATTTAACATGGAAATAAACCCTCCATCTCCTCAGGCCCTGTACATGCACAATTACTTGGTGAATTCCACCCCGGAGTTCCCAAGTGGCAGGACTCTGCATTCAAACCCATGTCTTCCTGAAATGGGGGGCTGTCTTAGAGGAGTGGGCTGCTCTTCTCTGGGCTCAAGTCAGTGAAGTTACCTGATCGCCCTCTGCCATGAGGAAAGGAGAGAGAGTGAACAGAGGGTGGCGGATGACTGCTGGCACGCTCAGGGCATCCCTGACCACGCAGAGCCCTGCGCCATCGCGGCAGCCTCCAGGATGGGCTCAGCAATGCTGAGGAGGACTCAGTGGGCGCCTGGCACAGGAGAAACAGCAGAGACTGTGAGTGAGCCGAAGTGCACTGAAATCCAGCTCTGCCACCCGAGGTACCCAGGTCAGACAGCTTCATCCAGGCCTTGGCTTCCTCATGCGTGAAATGGGATGAGAGACACACCTCATGGACTGCTAAGAAGAGCAACATGAAATGTGTGAGGCCAGGCATAGTGGCTCACACCTGTAATCCCAGCACTTTGAGAGGCTGAGGTGGGAGGATCACTTGAGCCCAGAAGTTCAAGACCAGCATGGACAACGTAGCAAGACCTCACGTCTACACACAAAAAATGAAACAGCCGGGCGTGGTGGCGCACACCTGTGGTCCCAGCTACTCAGTGGGGCTGAGATGGGAGGATCACTTGAGCCCAGGAGGCGGAGGCTGCAGTGAGAGGAGATCGGGCCTCTTTACTCCAGCCTGGTTGACAGAGTGAAACCCTGCCACAGAAAAAAAAAAATATGTGTGCATGTAAAGCCCTGCCCCAGCCCCAAAGACCCCTATTCCCCAGATGGCGGGGACAAGGCTCCCCCCAACATCTGAATTTCTGGACTGAGGAGAAACACTGCCCCTCCAGGGATCCTACGATGTATGCTCCCTGCAGAAACACGACTCTGAGCTCCACTTGAATTTTCACCCAACAATGCAGGGAATTCCTCTTTTCTACACACACATGTACACCAGGACAAGCCAGCAGCTTCCCAGCTCACTGTATGGCGTTCACTTTTTTCTACAAAGGTGAAACTTGGCTCCCTAACACGTATAAACTCACGTGTGAACACGGCTACAAAGCCTGACGGCTGACCCTGTGCGATCCACAGCAGATCCCAGCTCACAGCACATTAAAGTCAGCCTGAACCGCAGGCCCCGAGCACCTGACACTAGGCACAAGGCCTTGGCAGGACTGATGGCACCCAGTTATCCCTGTCAACTATTTACCCAGATATTTCAGGAACACTTGAATCACTAACACACAGTGTCTAGTGCTGGATTATCAGCATCTGATATACTTTTCCCCAGCCCTCACCCTGGCCGGCCAGGACACCTCTTACTACACAGTCACAGGCCCTCAGGGAAGCGACCCTCTTGGTAACTGCGCCTTTTCAGATGTGAATCCAAAACAAGCTACTCTGGGGCACACGGGGGCGCAGGGGGCAGCAATCCTCAGACCCAGTGGGGGGGGCAGCGAGCCTCAGACACGGGTGTGGGAGGGCAGCGGTCCTCAGACACAACACACTGTCATTCTTCAAAACAGTTCACTCTGTTCAAAGAGAACTAGCTCTGACCTGGGCACTTTAACTTACCATTTCTAACTTCAAACCGATTTCTGAAAAGCCCTTCTGGCTTCTTAATGTGCTTCTGCTGAAAGACTTCTTCATCTTCCTGTGACGTTCTTGCATAGTGACCTGTGGCAATGGCATCTGCCCCTGTGACATTTTAAAGAAACACAAGGACCAGGTTTTGGACACGGACTCGCAGGCCTTGATCAGCAAAAACCAGGACACAAGAGTGCAGACCCAAGTCTCAGGCTGAGGGGCTGCACGATCCATGCTACCCCCAAACATGGAGATTTCAGGAAATAGAGGCACACACCACATTCCATCAAACACGCAGCCGTGAACTCCTAAGCCCGTACAACCTTGCTACAAAGTTTTACTGCACCTTTAAGACTTTTCAAAAGCTAATTTCTAGCTTAAGGAAACAGTCCGAAATGCACAGAAAGATTTAAATACAAAATATTCATTTCAGGGCTTAGCATAATACTAAGGGAGGTTGTGCGTGGTGGCTCATGCCTGTAATCCCAGCACTTTGGGAGGCCAAGGCGGGCAGATGATCGCCTATGCTCAGGAGTTCAAGACCAGCCTGCCTGGGCGACACAGTGAAATCCCATCTCTACGAAACAATACAAAAATTAGCCAGGAATGGTGGCATACATCTGTAGTCCCAGGTCCTTGGGAGGCTGAGGTGGGAGGATTGCTCGAACCTGGGAGGTTGAGGCTGTAGCGAGCCAAGATCGTGCCACAGCACTCAAGCCTGAGCAACATAGCAAAATGTTGTCTAAAAAAAAAAAAAAAAAAAACAACCACCAAAATGAACCAAAATGTTCAACACTGGGAGAATGTGAGGCGAATTACAATGCATGGCCATAACAACGGAGGTACTAACAGAGAATGTTTACCAGCACGGGAAAATGCCTGACACTATAAGTATACACCACCACGATTCCACTATTTTTACTGTATAGAAATAATTGAAGAAAAATCTCACGTCTATTCCTTTGATTCTGTGAGCGAAATTACAGGTGTTGTTTCTCCTGTTATATTTTCTGTAATAAATACGTATTTTTTCATCACAGTGAAGAACCATCCGGCACACTGTTTCTTCTTTTCATGGTACACAAAGACAAAGAACCAAACAAGCTGCATATAAGTCTATAACCTTTTCATCGTGTAAAAATTTCAGATATTCAGGCCGGGCACAGTGGCTCACGCCTGTAATCCCAGAACTTTGGGAGCGGAGGCCGGTGGATCACTTGAGGTCAGGAGTTTTAGATCAGCCCGGCCAACATGATGAAAACCCGTCTCCACAAAAAAAAAAAAAACAAAAAAAAACAAAAATTAAGCTAGACGTGGTGGTGGGCACCTGTAATCCCAGTTACTTGGGAGACTGAGGCAGGAGAACTGCTTGAACTCAGGAGGTGAAGGTTGCAGTGCGCCGAGATCATGCCACTGCATGCCTTCCTGCCTGGGCAACACAGCAAGACTCCGTCTCAAAAAAAAAAAAAAAAAAAAATTACAGATATTTAGTATTTCAAGAGACTTTTATGAAAGGTGCAGCAAAATGGATTCCATCCTTAAGCAACCACACTAGCTCAGTGTAAACAGAAGACACAGCAAGAATTAACTGCTGCATATTAATGATCTGAAAAAGGCACTTTACAAACATGATCTCATCTTGACTGAGTTTCTCAGAGAGAAAAAAATCCACTTTCAATCTATGTCCTTAAAGAAAACACTCATACTAGGACAAGTGCAGGGTGCCTCTGAGGCACGGTGAGTTCAGGAGTCTGGGCGTCACGTCCTCTCATCCCGTGTGCACTGCTCACGCCTTTCCTCCAGATGCGGAAACAGTCACTGCAGAAGTTCCTTCCAGAGCACGCCCGATGGCCAGCCACCTAGGGGCTCCCTCAAAACCTTTGGTGACAGAGAGCTTAGTGCTCTCCAAAGGCAAGCGCTCACTTCCTGAACAGCTGCCTGTGCCTCCACCCCAGGGCACTCTTTTTTCTGACAGTCCTAATTCTGTCCTCTGTTGTCACACAAAGAATGCATTCCTAACTTGTTGTGAACTGAACGTGAGCCCGGGAATCTCGTCCAGCGAGAGGGTCCCAAACCTGGAAGAGAGCGCGCGCCGGAAAAAAGGAGATAGAAAAGGCGGGGTCTGGAGGGCTACATGCGCTATGCTCATGCAGCAGCTTTATTTTGCAATGTGTTTCATTATAT
>CAUYQU010031602.1:0-59833 GCA_963574635.1 Cheracebus regulus
CAAAGTCCTTACCTAAAGTGATCCACCCACCTTGGCCTCCCAAATTGGTTGGATTAAAGGTGTGAGCCAATGCACCCGGCCTAAATTTTTTTTTTTTTCCAAAAAAAATCCTTTTTTTTTTTTTTTTTTTTTTAACATACTCTACAAGATACCTTAACTCTAGGCAATTTCTAAAACTTAAAGTTAATCTGGCTTTGGGTGCCCCAACCCACTGTCAGCTGAAAAAAGAGGTTCTGGAAAGAAAAATGGACTTACCTCATAGAATAGGCCAAAATAGGGAGAGATGTCGGGCCTGAAAACATGGATAAGGGACAAGATCTCATCTTTGTAGCCCCAGAGCAATTCGTCAACTGTGTGAGTCACAAACAGCTTCTGCTGATAGGCTTTCAACATGGCCTCGATGATCTCCCTGAGGAAGTGGACCTGGGACCACTCTATGACGGTCTGTGGAGCAGAAATAAATTAAGACAGGAGCATCCCCTCCAAAGCACCCCACCCACTCTCTCCTACTACCCCTCAGCAAAGGGGGTTGGAAATGTACAGATAAAGGTTGAGATTAAATAGCTGAAAACTCAGCCAGTGGGCTACTTTCTGGCTGCATATGCAAGACAAGGCCTCTTTGTCCTTTCTCGGTTCTACATTTTGTTAAGTGTAGTATTTACAGAGACCAACCAGACACCACAAAAGGGGAGAAGCTCTTGTAAACATGTCGGCATCTTTGGCCACAAGGTGGTGCTACCTTCCTCCTGAGCAGGGCCAGAGGCTCATTATAAACCCTACCTACTGTACCCCAGGGACTAGGCGGCAGGGACCTAATACTCTCTAGGTCCTGGGTCCTTCATCAGTGTCCAGCTACATATGGAGCGGTCACCTGGGAGTTAGGGTGGGAGAGTCGGAAGGGGTTAGTGTAGGTGAATTAAAATGTTTACTGGGCCACGCATAGTGGTTGACGCCTGGAGTCACTGGACGACGCGGGAGGATCACTTGAGCCCAGGAAGTAGAAGCTGCGGTAAGCTGTGATCGAGCCATTGCACTCCAGCCTGGGCGACAGAGCAAGACCCTGTCTCAAACTAATAATAGAAAATTAGGCCGGGCGCGGTGGCTCAAGCCCGTAATCCCAGCACTTTGGGAGGCCGAGGCGGGAGGATCACAAGGTCAAGAGATAGAGACCATCCTGGCCAACATGGTGAAACCCCGTCTCTACTAAATAACAAAAAAAATTAGCTGGCCGTGGTGGCGTGTGCCTGCAGTCCCAGCTACCCGGGAGGCTGAGGCAGGAGAATTGCTTGAGCCCGGGAGGTGGAGGTTGCAGTGAGTCAAGATCATGCCACTGTACTCCAGCCTGGCGCCTGGCGACAGAGCAAGACTCTGTCTCAAAAAATAAACAAAGAAATAAATAAATAAAAATTAAAAAATTAAATTAAAAAAATAAAGTCTCATGGGTATCAGTATAGAATAGAGGTACCATAGGTGTCATTATCAGGTAGAATTACCATTATAAACAGAGCCCACTGAAATCACAGTAGGCTGTAATCAACGGCCCAGTCTATTGATTTTTGGTGTCAATTTATGTATTTTGAGAATATAAAATCCAACATAAAAATCTGAAGTAAGAAATGGTATACAAGTTTCATTGCTAAAATTTCTGAAAATATTCAAATAAATATTTTTTAAATTTATTAGCTACCAAAAAAATCCTAGGGGCATATTTATTTGCACAATTGCTAATCCTGAACACACAGGAAGAAATTGTGAAAACAAATCTTAAAATCTGAATTCTGTCAGCATTTGAAAAGATCTTATTTGATAGATCTTAGAATAAAGGCTAAGATATACTTTAAAGAAGAAAAAAAATTATTTTTCTTTTTGTATGTGTATATTTCAACATAACTTAATGACTCCTAAATGTAAAATCATAAAGCGCATTAACTTGGCTTTTTCCTTTCTTCCAAGATCCAAATTAATGATATTAAAATGCCAACTTACCAATACAGGAATATTTAACGTTCTAATTAAGTCAACTTTAGGGTCTCCAACAGATTGGTCTCGTTCAAAAACATAGGCCTTGTTGCTAACAGCAGATATTGTTGTTCCATTATCTCCAAATTGAATATTTGCTTTGTTTCTGAGCTCCCTAAAAGAAAGAAAAGGATTTTATTTAAAAACAGGCACCACTTGAATAAGCAAGACTTTTCCTTTCTTTCAGCATCCGTGTTGTACTTTCAATGTAACATTCCCAACATAACATTATACAGAGACTGCAGCTGCTAAGCCTTAAACTAGAGATTGAAGCTATCATGTGAGAAGGGAACGAGGCCTAGGAGAGAGTCTTCTCAAAAAAACTTGGGTTTTCATTCTTTTCCTCCATGATTAGGGAGGTACAACAGTCAAGTGTCACCTTGACCAGGGAATCAAAGCCAATGAACTCTCTCCTGGGTTATGGTTTGGTCCTGAAGTATTTTCAAAATGTTCAGTTCATAGATTTGGTTTGAACTTCAATTTGTTTACCAATCTTTTTGTTTCTAAACTGAATTACACTGAAATTTCATTTTCAAAAATGATGGCCAAGGCTTAGTAAATTACAGGAGTTCACTCCTGTTTCTTTTTTTGAGACAGGGTCTCGCTCTCTTGCCCAGGGTAGAGTGCAGTGGCATGATTACAGCTCACTGCAGCCTCAACCTCCTGGGCGCAAACAATCCTACCAACTCAGCCTCCCAAGTAGAACTACAGGAGCATGCCTCCACACCCAGCTAACTATTTTATTTTTCTGTAGAGATGAGGTCTCACTATGTTGCCCAGGCTGGTCTTGAATTCCTGGACTCAAGTGATCCTCCTGCCTTGGCCTCCCCAAATGCTAGGATTACAGGCATCAGCCACCATGCCTGGTCTCTGTTTCTGATATACAGCATAGTTTGGTTCATGTTAGTGCCCCCAAATGAGGTATTAGACAGTTCTTAGGAAGTGCCTGGTGCCAGGGCTGGGCCTAGAGTCAGTGTGAGTGATTAAGATGTGCCAAAACCAGTAGTAGTCAAGATTTTTTTAATGCACTATTTCTTAAAACCAAGATTTATGCCAAAAGTTTGTGATGAACAAAATTTTAAATAAAAAGAGGATCTGATCTTTTGTTCATCAAATGCTTCACACTAGCCCTAGCCCTGCCTGGTACACAGTAGATGTTCAATAAATTCCAGTGTCTTGTTTTTTCCTTCCCTTTGCTTACCTGTCCTTCTTCCTAAACCAGCTAGTGTTATTATGTCTGACATGGTAGCCACCATGTCACCATGTGACTAGTCAGCACTTGAACTGTGGCTAACTGGAATTGAGATTTGTTGTAAATGTCAAAAACATACAGAATTTCAAAAACAGTGCCAAGAAAACAAAAAGAATATCAAATATCTTTTAACCTTTTTAAATATTGATTACATATTGAAATGATGCTATTTTAGATATAAAGGGTAAAATTAAAATATATTATTAACATTAATTTTACCTGTTTCCATCTACTTTTTAAAAAATGTGGCTACTAGAAAATCTGAAATTACATATGTGGTTCATGTGGTATTCCCATTGGACAGAGCTAATTTAAGAGCACAGGTTAGGAAGGCACTGGCCAGCTGGGCTACCCACACCTTTTTTGAGGCCTTTTTCCCAACCACAGCAGCACAGGGAGATTTTTCTCACCCACCTGTGGATGTCTGTACATGTCTTTAGCATTCAATTATAAACTTCTGAGGGATGTCATTTAGATTGTGAAATAATTATTATGTAGCCTCAGGTAGACTGCAAGCAAGCTGAAGGCTGAAACTTGTACATAAAAATGCTCCTCAGTGATGATGGAGTTATGTCCCAATAAACTCATCATTAGTTGAAAAGATCGTAAGTTGAAAGTTTGTTTTTGATTCAGCAGCTTAGTATCTTTCCAATTTACGATGGGATATTATTTGGATGTAACTCTTGTCATTGGAGGGGCATACCAAATATGTATCATTTTCACACCATCCTGAAGTCAAAAAATCATTTAAGTTGAACCATCATAAGTCAAGGACTGTCTGTATATTATATCTCTTTATACCTGTTAAATCCCTTCTAGATTTTAAAATAAAAATAGATGAGAGAATAAATTCCTATAGATGCATAAAAGCAGATGAGTCTTTGTATATTTTCCAGTAGAAAAACCATTTTTTTCTCTGCTCTCATACTGTAACAATTTACACAGACTTCTGTGACTTCTGGTCACCAAGAAATATGTGGCGTTTTCTCTCCACCAATAATAATTCTGCAGTGCCCTCCAACTCAATTCAATTCTGAGACTTTCCACTTGGAGACAGCATCAGATTCTACAGGTTGAGACTGCTTTCCACTTCATATGCCAATCAAAAACCCCAGGCTGCTTAACCTGTGCTTCCGAACTAATGGCTATACACTGGGGTTCCCACCCCCCATTCCCCTACCACCCCTCCCTGCTTGGGCTCAGTTAATTTGCTAGAGCAGCTTAGAGTACTAAGGGAAATACTTATATTTTATTGCAAAGGATATTACAAAGTATACAGATGAAGAGATACATTGGGCAAGTTATGGGGGAAGGAGCTCAGAACCTCCACGCCCACCACAGGCTCTCTATTCTCCAGGAACCTCCCTGTGTTCAGCTCTCTGGAAACTCACCAAATTTAGTCTTTTTTTTTTTAATGGAAGCTACATTACATAGGCATGACTGATTAAATCACTGGCCATTTGTGATCAACCCAACGTTCAGCCCTTCTCCCCTCCTGAGAGGTTGGGGGGGTGGGGCTGAAAGTCCCAACCCTCTAATCCTGTCCTTGGCTTTCAGGACCAGCTCCTATGCAGAACCTATAGAGGCTGCCAGTCATCAGTCAACTCACCAGCATACAAAAAGACACTTATCACTTATGAGATTCCAAGCATTTTAGGAGCTGTAGGCCAGGAAATAAAAGAAGCCTAAATATATATTTCATCATGTCACACTTCTACATCACTAAGCACCAACCTATGCCCATTAATCCTATGAATTTCTAACACTTGCATAGCTCTTCAAAGAGTTAAACCCAGATTATTTCATTTTATTTTATTCAATCCTTACAAGTCCATAGTACAGATGGAGCATGTAGTACTGCCCCACTTCACAGAGGGGGACATAGAGCACAGACAGGCAGGAGAGTCAGAACTTGATCCCAAGTCTTCTCATTAGCACAGGGTGCTCCTCCCTCTGTATGACACAACCTCTCCTAACAGGTACCTAAGAAACACCTGTAGGATGAAACCAGATAACGCCTCTAACCAAAGCCAAATCTAAATGATAAATTACACACCCTTCCAGTTTACAAAGAATATATTTTAAAATCTGATAAGACACTTCTGTGTTAAAACACTTAAAGAGCTTGAAGTTTGGTGTCTGCAGTGGACTTTCTGTCTGCTAGACAACCATTCCCCTTTCTTCTGGTAATAGCCCTGATTTCCTTTCCTCTCTTGTACTGTACAGCTGTGGAAGACCATCAGTAAAGGGTGCTACAGGACTTGAGCTCAACCAGTTCCTTTCCTCTGGCTTCTGAATCCTGAGCACAGTGCCTCAAGACAGAAAACACAGTAAAAGAGCCAGGCGTGGTGACGTGCACCTGCTGTGTCAGCTACTTGGGAGGCTAAGGTGGGAGGATGGCTTGAGCCCAGAAGTTTGACGTTACAGTGAGCTATGACGGTGTCACTGCACTCCAGCCTGGGAAACAGAGCAAGACCTTGTCTATACCAAATAAAAATAAAAATAAATAAATATAAAAACAAGAGAACTCAGTAAAAGATAGGATTCCTCCCAGTGGCAGACACATGACGTGACAGTCGATGTGCTCTCGTGACTTGGATCTTTAAAGCAGCTGCCCTGCATCCTGCTTTTGTCTTCCACGCTGCTTTCCTTGATTCTGTGAACTGACCTTATAGCCTTCAAATACATTCCCCTTTTACTTAAATTAGCCAGCAATAGTTTCTTTGGCTTATAACCAAAGACCCTTCACTTAGAAATCATAACTCAGTGTTTTTATAGTTAAGAATATGTAGATTCGGGACCAATCGGAAGTGTCAGGGCCAGGTTTAGAATCCTGGTGACCTCACCTCTCATCCAGGGTATTCCTTGATTTTACACAGAGGCTAATTCACAGTAATTTATTAGAATATGGAGGAAGAGAGGAAATTTCAAAGCCAAACTTTCGCGTAAGCCAAGGCTGGTGCCTGCAGAGAGGGGCATATTGATCAGTTACTGTTCGACAAGATCAAAAAAGACCAAAGGAACTTTCAGAAATACAAACAAGAGTTTGAAAAAACAAAACAAAACAACAATAAGAAACAAAGCAAATTTTCGGCCTAGGCAATTAATCAAGGAACCATACTTAAAAGTGCCTGGCATGGATCCTGGTATTTAGCAGATGCTAATGAATCTTAGACTATAGTATAACATTTGTGAATTACTGTGATGGTCCTTGTCATTAAGAAAGGTTCAGTGGCCAAGTGTGGTGGCTCACGCCTGTAATCCCAGCACTTTGGGAGGCCGAGGCGGGCAGATCACAAGGTCAAGAGATCCAGACCATCCTGATCAACATGGTGAAACCCCATCTCTCCTAAAATACAAAAATTAGCTGGGCGTGGTGGCACGTGCCTGTAGTTCCAGCTACTCGGGAGGCTGAGGCAGGAGAATCGCTTGAACCCAGGAGGCGGAGGTTGCAGTGAGTCAAGATCATGCCACTGCACTCCAGCCTGGCGCCTGGCAACAGAGTGAGATTGTCTCAAAAAAAGAAAGAAAGAAAGGTTCAGTCATGCTCCATGAACTATTTAATCAGGTAGGAAAATGCTCGGTTGGTTTCAGAAACGATTTTAGAAACAATAGAGTGAGATAAGGAGTGGAAATCAAAAGGAGTAATCTTATTTAGGTGGAAAATGAACATCTGTACATCTAATTCCTCAGAGGTGTTTGATAGATTGGATGCATATAATACTATCGTAGAATCATTATCTTTCAGTTATATTGGTTCCTTTATTCACCTAATCCTCTGTTGAGAATTACTGTTAAGAAGGGATTGAGCACTGGATACAAATGAGATTGAGATCTGGCTGGCAGGGTTTACATTCAACCCTGGCTTCATCTTACTCACTGCTTCTGTGCCTCAGTTTCCTCATCTGTAAAATGGAAGTAATAATGTACTCACCTTGTAGGGTTGTTGTGAGAATGAAATTCACATAAATCCAGTTAGAACACTACCTGGCACACACCAGCTGCTTAGGAGGCATTAGCTACATGTGCAATGGCTTGTGCTAAGTTCTTGAGATAGTGTGACGTTAAGTATTGGTTCTTGTCCTCCAAGAATCCACAGTAGAACATGGGAGACTTAGAGGCCAATAAATGCGCTGTGGGCATACAAAGGAGGAAGGGATGGCAACTGGAAGGGGACTCCTGCAGGAGACACTTTTGCTTGATTCTGGAAAGAGGGGCGTTCCTACAGAGGCAGAGGGAGGGTGAGGGCAGGCAGCACAGCATGAAAGCACTTCCCACATGGGGAGTGAGAAAGCTGTGGTCCTGGAGGAGGACACGCTTTAAAAGACCATCATAAATCCAGGCGAGACTGGGGTGATGAACACATCAACGTGGAAGGAGTACTGAAGTCCCAGGGTGACCACGGAGAAGAGGGAGAGCAAGGAAAGCCAGCCAAAGGCACAGGCTGAGAACCCCCTAACCTTGACGTTGAGTTCGCTTCCCACTCAGCTGACTGAAGGAGGCAACCTCTAGATACAAAGCAGGATACTGAGAAGTGGCGAGAACAGAGTTGGGAGAAGACTCGCCCACTTGTTGACAGTGTGCAAGGAAGTTTCACTCCTTAAGATGGAAATATCTCCCTGGTCTCCCTGTCCCCACACAGTGACACATAAGCTCATGAAGGCAATTCACTGAATGTACCACGTGCATTTAAAACTCACACATACCTGGTCACAACCTTTTGTGCATGATAAGATGGTGTAAGAGATCTTTTTCTATTTTTCTTACTTCTGAGCAGTTTAAGTATTTTTTTTCAAAATCTGTTTCTATTTTGGCAAAACAAATACAGTTTTAGCTACCAATCTAAAAATTCTATTAGAGAAAAGTGAGTCAAGTTTAGAAAAAAGGATATTCTCCTATAATAATGGAAACAATGATCATGGTGTTCTTAAATTTTTTATTGTCTCTTTATATTAAGAAAATATTTATACAACTTGGCTCTGAGACAGTTAAAGAACTAAAGAATTGACAGGACAGAATTAGACAGTTTAAACAAAATTCCTGCCTTTGCTAAATTTCAGGGAAGATACTTAGATCCTGAAGAAATTAAATGTGGAAAAAGAGAACTATAAGAAAATAGACTTGAATATCAAACCATGCTTTTTTTTTTTTTTTTTTTTTGAGACAGAGTCTTACTCTGTTACCCAGGCTGGAGTGCAATGGCTTGGTCTTGGCTCACTGCAACCTCCACCTCCCGGGTTCAAGCGATTCTCTTGCCTCAGTCTCCCAAGTAGCTGGGATTACAGGTGCCCACCACCATGCCTGGCCAATTTTTGTATTTTTGGTAGAGATGGGGTTTCACTATGTTAGCCAGGCTGGTCTCGAACCCCTGATCTTGTGATCTGCCCGCCTTACCTCCCAAAGTGCTGGGATTACAGGTGTGAGCCACCGTGCCCTGCCCAGGAGTAGGACTTTTAAAGCTCAGAAATGATAGAAAAATTTAAAAAGAGTACACTTGACTACATATACATTTTAAAAATTAACAAGGCAAACAATGGAAAAAACAGTTGCCCCAAATGAAACATAAATAGTTCACAGAGTGGCATGAACACTCCAGAACCCAGACAAGCAAATAGGCAAAGGACAAGAACTAAAAAACATGAGAAGAACATTCAACCCATGTGGCAATCAGAGAAGAAAATGAAAACCGATCTCCATGTTCAGGAAAGGAACAGTTAAGTGTAGTAATACATTGACTCTAATAAATATTATCATCATTAAAATTCATTTGTATAAAGACCAAAATATAACACTGAAAAATCCCACGCTATAACAGGTGAATAAAAAGCAGTATATTTTGTTTATGTACATGCATATCATATGTACGTAGTATGATAACCATCTAAAACTCATCCACGGAAAAATAGCCAAGAAGAAAGTCACTAAAATGTTAGTTAGCATTGGTTAATTTTGAGATAGTAAAGCCAATATGTTCAAAACTTGTAACTTTACTGCATTTTCAAGTTTATCTTTAGTCATTAATATATGAGACACACACATATGTGTAATTTTTGTAATATAAAATATAGTTTACACTCAAAGATAATGCTGTTAATAATATTGAATATAGTGATTACATTTGAAAATACAGTATTACTTGATGCCAATGAATAATAAAAGAACTTAAGATATAGCCCCCACATCTTTTTAAATAATACAAGCCTAAAAAAAGAAATGAATAATCCAAACAGCAAAACTAAGAAACCCAAAAATAAGATCTTTCATGGTATATTGTAAATTTAGCAGATACTTCTTAGAGATATGAAAATTAATTGGAAGTACCCTTAGACAAATTGTTTTCTTTTTTAATTCTTGAAATGTTAAATGTAGGCAAAATAGAAAAAGATATCCGACAAGACAAAAAATAAACCTCAAAAAAGCTGCAGAAGCCATGGGATACCATGACTTTGATATAAATTTTATATAAACATGTCCCTAAGCAAAAGGATCATAAGGACAGTGAGCCTTGAATTTACTGGCCCATTAAGGGCTGCTCAATCTACTGCTTTACAAAAATGTAAATCATACACTCCATTCCTTCAACCAGACTAACTGGTTGTTATCAACATTTGGAATGGCCATCATCTTTCTCCAAAAATATTACTATTCTGAACTCCCCAGTATGTGAAAGGTTTGGGAAATGCACCACTGTAAATCCTGTGTCAGACGCCTTAGGCCCTCCACAGCCCTGCTTGGACCTTCCCCATTTCAGAGGTTTCCCGCCACCACACCAGTCCATACTAACTGCTGAGAGGGCTCCATGCCCTCCCCTTCCTTTGCCCCAGGCCCCCTGGCATACAACTGATGGAGTCAGCTGACTCAGTTGGGAGAAAATGCTGGAGCAGGAGCTACTGGAATGTTCTGTCTTATGCAGCCTATACAATAGCATCATAAAGCCACAAGTGACAGAAATCAGACCCAGTGAATGACTGCAAAAGGCAAATGTAGAGACTAGCAGACTCCATAGGGGTTTGGACAGCTCCCTAAAATGCCATGTTTTTCTACAAATCCCACATCTCATGACCCACTCAGCCCTGTTAGGAGCTCTTAGCAGTCTACACGGCACATATGCATATTCCTAACAAAGCCATTCATTTTCAGGGCCTAATTCCCCTTTCTTGAACCTATACTTGGGTTTCCTGAATGAAGTCCTATGGTTCTGGCTGAGCTATTAGGTGGGTGTAAAAGTAACTGCAGTTTTTGTCATTACTTTTAAATACTTTTTAACAATTGTATCCTATAGTGTTCAACAGTTTTTCCACATGTGTCCTATGAATTTAAACCATGGTTGAAGATGTTTCATTCATATATTCCACAAATATTCATTAAACAGTAGACAGAGATAAAAGGACTTGGTCACTGCACCCTATAGAGCTTCCAGTACATTGGGAAGAAAGATACCTAAGCCTATTATTAAAATGCACTTAATCACTGTCATAATGTATACACATATTTATTAGTCAGTTCTCATGCTGCTGAGAGCCGACTAATAAATATGTGCATCCATTATGAGAACCTTGAGACTGGGTCATTTGTAAAGGAAAGAGGTTTACTGATTCACAGTTCAGCATGGCTGGGGAGGCCTCAGGAACCTTACAATCATGGCAGAAGGAGATGAAAACATGTCCTTTTTCACATGGCTGCAGCAAGGAGAAGTGCCCAGCAGAAGGGTTTTTGTTTGGTGGTGGTGGTTGTTTTTTTTTTAGGCTGGCATTCAGTGGTACAATCTCAGCTCACTGCAACCTCTGCCTCCAGGGTTCAAGTGATTCTCCTCAGCCTCCTGAGTAGCTGGCATTACAGGTGTGTGCCATCATACCCAGCTAGTTTTTTTTGTATTTTTAGTAGAGACGGGGTTTCGCCATGTTGACCAGGCTGGTCTTGAGCTCCTGACTTCAAGTGACCTGCTCGCCTTGACCTCCCAAAGTGCTGGGATTATAGGCATGAGCCACTGTGCCCAGCCATAAGGGGTTTTTTAAAGGCCCCTTATAAAACCATCAAATCTCGTGAGAATGAACTCACTATCAAGAGAACAGCATGAGGGTAACTGCCCCCATGATTAAATTACCCCCACTGGGTCGCTCCCAGGACATGTGGGGAATTATGGGAACTGCAATTCAAGATGAGATTTGGCTGATGGGGATACAGGCAAACCATGTCAACATACCACTTTATAACTGGTATAAAGTGGTATACTTGATACTTATTTTTTTTTTTTGAGATGGGGGTTTCACTCTGTCACCCAGGCTGGAGTACAGTAGTGTAATCTCGGCTCACTGCAACATCCTGGGCTCAAGTGATCCTCCCACCTCAGCATCCCAAGTAGCTGGGGCAACAGGCACATGACACCAGGCCTGGCTAATTTTTTGTATTTTTGTTAAAGACAGGGTTTTGCCATGTTGCCCAGGCTGGTCTTGAACTCCTGAGCTCAGGTGATCTGCCTGCCTCAATTCCCCAAAGTGCTGGGATTACAGGCATGAGCCACCATGCCCAGTTACTTGACATTTTAAATAAGATGTAACAGGGAGAGAGTATACCAATTCAGGCAAGTCTCAGAAGGAGGTAGCATTTGCACTAAGATGTGAAGGTCAAGAGAGAAGCAGTGACAAATTCATTCTTGACTGAAGCAACAACATGAATACTGGCAAGGTAGTGTGTTTGGGGAGATTATATATCATGGGAGTGGCCGGGCATGGTGGCTCATGCCTGTAATCTCAGCACTTTGGGAGGCTGGGGTGGGTGGATCACTTGAGGTCAGGTGTTTGAGACCAGCCTGGTCAACATGGTGAAATCTTGTCTCTACTAAAAATACAAAAAATTAGCTGAGTATGGTGGCACACACCTGTAATCCCAGCTACTAGGGAGGCTGAGGCAGGAGAATCACTTGAATCCAGGAGGCGGAGTGAGCCAAGTTCACACCACTGCACTCTAGCCTGGGCAACAGAGCAAGACTCTATTTCAAAAAATAAAAAAGAATTCTGTTGATCTGAGAAGGAGTCTAGAGGTTTTGCCATGGGGGTAAAACTGCCAAAGGGGCCTGTGACACACAGAAGGTTAAGAAACCCTGAGCGGATTCAGGAGGTTGAAAGGTGAGAGGGTCACTCAGTCTCGTCTTTGCCTCCATGAGCTTTGCTGCCTCTGGTTTTAATCCCAGTTCTCATCTCTTCTACTCTACTGCCAGTTATTTTCAAAGAATACATCTGATAGTTTCTTCTTTCCTGCTCGGTATCCTAGTGACTCTCCCTGTGTGATGTTCAGGGCCTCAGAGATCTGGCTCCTTCTGTATGTCTAACCTCTTTATTTTTGGCATTTTCAACCTAGAATTTTATACTCTAGCCAGAGCTTTCCAGTAGGAATTTAACATGAGCCACATAGGTAATTTAACACTTTCTAATACTAACATTTTTAAAAAGTAAAATGGAATAGGCAAAATTAATTTTAATAATGTATTTAGCCCAATAATTACCAAAATAGTGGCATTCCAACATGTTGCCAATATTTAGAATTATTAATGAGATACTTTACAATCTTTTTTTATACAGTCCTTGAAATCCTGTGTGCATTTTACACTTGTAGCACATGTGACTAGTGGCTACCGTATTAGCATAATTCCAACCATACTCCCATGAATTATCTTTTTTTTTTTTTGAGACAGGGCCTCATTCTGTCTCCCAGGTTGGAGTTGAGTGACGCCATCTGGGCTCACTGCAACCTCTGCCTCCCCGGTTCAAGTGATTCACCTGCCTCAGCCTCCCCAGTAGCTGGGATTACAGGTATGTGCCACCATGCTCAGCTAAGTTTTTGTATTTTTAGTAGATTCTGATTCTCCTGCCTCAGCCTCCTGAGTAGCTGGGATTATAGGTGTGTACCACCACATCTGGCTATTTTTTTTATTTTTGGTAGAAATGGGGTTTCACCATATTGGCCAGGCTGATCTCAAACTCCTGATCTCAAGTGATCAGCCTGCTCTGGCCTCCCAAAATGCTGGGATTATAGGCATGAGCCACCGCAATAGGCCAGATCAACAGTTTTAAATATAGAAAACAAAATACCCAGGATTACAGAGAAACCAATTGTATTGAAACACTGTTATCAATTTTAAAATCTGTTATACGGCAATATGTGTGTTTTATTTTTTCCTTTTTTTGAAACAGGGTGTCACTGTCACCCAGGCTGGAGCACAGTGGTGTGATCAGAGCTCATTGCAGCCTCAATCTCCCAATCTCAAGCAGTCCTTCCAGCCTTCTGAATAGCTAGGACTACAAGTGTGTGCCACCATGCCTGACTAATTTTTTGTATTTTTTTTTTTTTGAGACCGAGTCTTGCTGTCACCAGTCTGGAGTGCAGTGGACGATCTCGGCTCACTGCCACCTCTGCCTCCCGGATTCAAGCAGTTCCCTGCCTCAGCCTCCCAAGTAGCTGGGACTACAGGCACGTGCCACCACACCTGGCTGTTTTTGTAGAGTTTCACTGTGTTGGCCAGGATGGTCTCGATCGACTGACCTCATGATCCGCCTGCCTCTGCCTCCCAATGTGCTAGCATTACAGGTGTGAGCCACCATGCCTGGCCATGTGTGCTTTAATTTTACTGATACTTTAAATCAGATATAGCAGCAGTTCTGATAATTATTGTAAAAATACAGGTACTGCTAACACTACTGTAGTTTGTTGTATATATCTACTCTCGAAGGAAATGCTAAATGTCAGAGGCTAAAGAAAAGAAAATATAATTTTTACCCAAGTCATAGACCACCCTGAAATTTATCCAGTAACCCTCTAAGGGATCCATGGTTCCCAGGTCAGAACCCTTGTAAAATGTTCCTAGACTTTCCTTAAGAACAAGTTAGACTTTCCTCAAGAATAAGTTAGCTATGAAGGGAACATGAAGGGTAACAGTCAGATACTGTTTCACTTCTAGAATTTATTCCCATGACTATATCTAAAAGAACACACCTAAAGCAACAGACACAATGACCCAACAGACATTTTGGTCTGTTTGGAAGAATATCAAGTTTTCTGCAGGTTATGATTAGAATCCATGTCTTTCTCTCAGTCCACGTCTTTCTCTCAGGAAATGAGGATAATGACCACAATAAAGCAGCCAAGCAACCCAGAAAAAATTTGTTTCTTATGGTTTTGAATTCTCAGGTGAGGTTCATTCCTGCAAGAGGCAGAGTCTCCATCACATCTTAAGGAATTTCATCTAAAAACAATAACAACAAGAACAACAAACAATAGGACCCTTAGATCCTGATCCTGGTTGAACTTCTAATTGTCATCAGCAGGAGAGCTTGAAATACAACCTTCTACATTGTTTCCTTAGGCATAAAACACATACAAAATTGCATTTTAAAATGAGGAACCAAGTATTTTCTTAGATTTCTTCAGATGGCAACAGGGTTCATCTTTATAATTCTACATATTGATTTGTACAGACTAAAACAATTAATCCACAAAGAATAATGATATAGTTTTGGTGTCCCCTCCAAATCTCATGTTGAAAAATGATCCCCAGTGTTGGAGGTGGGGCCTGCCCTGCCCTGCCCTGCCCCTGCCTTCCCCCATCTCCCTTCCCTTCCCCTCCCCTTTCGTTCTTTCTTGATAGGGCCTCGTTCTGTCACCCAGGCTAGAGTGCAATGGTGTGATCTCAGCTCACTGCAACTTCTGCCTCATAGGTTTAAGCAATTCTCCTGTTTTTAACCTCCTGACTAGCTGGAATTATAGGCAGGCACCACCATGCAAGGCTAATCTTAGTATTTTTAGTAGAGGTGGGGTTTTGCCATGTTAGCCAGGCTGGTCTCGAACTCAAGACCTCAAGTGTTCCAAGAGTTCTACCCTCCTTGGTCTCCCAAAATGCTGGAATTATAGGCATGAGCCACCATGCCCAGCCAGGTATTTCTTTATAGCAATGTAATAACAGCCTAATTTAGAAAATTGGTACTGAGAGTCAAGCATTGCTATAAAGATAGCTGAAAATGTGGAAGCAGCTTTGGAATTAGGTAATGGGCAGAGAATAGAAGAGTTTGGAGGGTTCACAAGAAGACAAGAAGATGAGGGAAAGTTTGGAATGCCTTAGAGACTGATTAAATGATTGTGAACAAATTGCTGACGATGACATGGACAGTGAAGTTCAGGCTGAAAAGGTCTCAGATAGAAATGAGGAACTTATTGGGACTAGAGCAAAGGGCACATTGTGTCATGCCTTAACAAAGATCTTGGCTGCATTGTGTTCATGCCCCAGGGATCTGTGGAAGTTTGAACTTGAGAGTGATGATTTAGGATATATCTGGCAGAAGGAATTTCTAGGCAGCAAAGCATCCAAGATGTAGCCTGGCTGCTTCTAACAGCCTACACTCTGATGTGGGAGTAAATAAATGACTTAAAGTTGGACCTTATATTTAAAAGGGAAGCAGAATATAAAGGTTTGGAAATTTGCAACCTGACCATGTGACAGAGAAAGAAAAAGTATTTCTACAGCCTGGGCAATATAGGGAGACTCTGTCTCTACAAAAAAAGTTAAAAATTAGCCAGGCATGGTGGCACTTGCCTGAGTCATCCTAGCTACTTGGGAGGCTGAGGCAGGAGAATCCCTTGAGCCCAGGAAGTCAAGGCTGCAGTAAGCCGTGATCATGCCACTGCACTCTAGCCTGGCAACAGAGTGAGACCCTGTCTCAAAAACAAAACAAATGAAAGATTTTTATGGGGAGATAAATTCAAGTAGATTGTAGAGCAACCATTTCTAGAAAGAGTTGCATAACGAAAAAGGAGCCAAGTGCTGATAGTCAAGACAATCGGGAAAAGGCCTTGAAAGCATTCCAGAGATCTCTGAGGCAGCCCCTCCCATCACAGGCCCTGAGACCTAGGAGGACTAAGTGGTTTCAGGGACCAGGCCAGGGGCACCACTGCCCTGTGCTGTTTCCCACATCCCAGCTGCTCCAGCTCCAGCTGTGGCTCAAAGGAGCTCAGGTACAGCTAGGGCCACTCCTCTGGAGGGTGCAAGCCATAAGCTTTGGCAGCTTCCATGTGATGTTAAGCCTGCAGGAACACAGAGTCCAAGAGTGAAGGAGGCTTGGCAGCTTCTGCCTAGATTTCAGAGGATGTATGAGAAAAACCTGGGTGTCTGGGCAGAAGCCTGTTGCAAGGGCAGAGCCCTCAAGAGAACCTCTACTAGGGCAGTGAGGAGGGGAAACGTGGAGCTGAAGGCTCCACACAGAGTCCCCACTGAGGCACTGCCTAGTGGAGTTGTGGGAAGAAGGCCACCGTCCTCCAGACCCAAGAACGGTAGAGCCACCATCAGCTTGCAATCTCAGCATAAAAAAGCTACAGGGGCAGAGCTGCCTAAGGCCTTGGGAGCCCACTTTTTGCACCAGCGTGCTCTGGATGTGAGACACAGAGTGAAAGGAGATTATTTTGGAGTTTTATGATTTAATAACTGCCCTGTTACGTTTCAGACTTGCTTGAGGCCTGTAGCCCCTTTCTTTTGGCCAATTTCTCCCTTTTTAAATGGGAATGTTTGCCCAATGCTGACACCCCATTGTACCTTGGAAGGAAATAACTTGTTCTGATTTTACAGGCTTATAGGTAGAAGGAATTCATCTCTAGATGAGACTTGGGACTTAGGATTTTGAGTTAATGTTGGAATGAGTTAAGATTTGGGGGACTATTGAGAAGGGATGATTATATTTTGACATGTGAAAAGGACATGAAATTTGGAGGCCAGGGGTGGAATGATATAGTTTGGATGTCCCCTCCAAATCTCACGTTAAACTGTAATCGTCAGTGTTGGAGGCTGGGCCAGGTGTGAGGTGTTTGGGTCATAGAGGAGGATCCCTCATGGTTTGGTGCTGTCCTCACAGTAGTGGGTGAGTTCTCACAAGAGCTGGTTGTTGTAAAGTGTGGCACCTCCTCATCCCTTGCTCCTGCTTTCGCCATGTAATGTGCCTACTCCTGCTTTGCCTTCTGCCGTAAGTAAAAGCTCCCTAGGCTTCCCCAGAAGCAGAGCAGAGCCAGTGTGCCATGTGTGTACAGCCTACAGAACTGTGAGCCAGTTAAATCTCTTTTCTTTATAAATTAACCAATCTCAGCTATTTTTTCTTTCTTTTTTTTCTTTTTTGAGACAGAGTCTCACTCTCTCTCACAGGCTGGAGTGCAGTGGTGAGATCTCAGCTCACTACAACCTCTGCCTCCCAGGTTCAAGTGATTCTCCTGCCTCAGTCTCCCGAGTAGCTGGGACTACAGGTGCGTGCCATCACACTCAGCTAATTTTTTGTATTTTTAGTAGAGACGGGGTTTTACCGTGTTAGCCAGGATGGTCTCGATCTCCTGACCTCGTGATCTGCCCACCTCAGCCTCCCAAAGTGCTGGGATTATAGGCGGGAGCCACTGGGCTTTAAAGCAATGCAAAAATAGCCTAATCCAACTAATAGTAAGAGCAAACACTTTATCACTAATTATGTGCTAGGCACTAGTCTAAGCACTTCATAAATACCGATGCATGGACTCAATCTTCATAACAACCATGTGGAGGAGGTCCTATTATTATCCCCATTTTATAGATAAAAAAACAAAAGCACAGAGAACTAGTAAATTGCAGAGGCAGGACTCAAAATGGGTCATCTGACTCCAAAGTCAGAGCACGAGCACCCAACACAGGAACTACAATTTTTATCTCTGAATTCCCACTGAGAATAGTACTGATTCATAACACATGAATCAGTCAGCAATGATTTATTGAGCAATCGATTACAACAGAATTGCGAGGTATTTTTATCATTCAGCAGTTCTGAAGAAGAAAGATCTTATTGTCTGCTTCCTCTACTAATTTGTTTCTAGCATGGTAAGGAGAGACTTTATTGGAATGATTATTGTGCGGGGGAGGGAGGAGGTTTTGTAATAGGGGAAAGGGGAAGATTGTAACAGAGAAAATGCTCTGATTCAAGCATCTCCCTCAACTAGTCATTTAAAAATGATTAAAGCAATTCCCCAGTGTCTGAAATTGGTGGTCATCAGCAAAGATTCTAACAGCCGTGGCCACTTGCTTATTGCTTATACCCAGGATGGGTGGGAAAAAGGAGTGGGTAAGAAATAGAAAGATGTGTCCCAGACAACAGTGAATTCTGGAACTGATTTAAAACTAGTTATGTGAGGAATGGAAATGGAGGGAGGTCCTAAAAGTCACTTAAGAATATCAAGGGGTAGCGGGGTGTGGTGGTACTCATGCCTGTAATGACAACACTTTGAGAGGCTGAGTCGGGAGGATCACTTCAGCCCAGGAGTTCGAAACCAGCCTGGGCAACATATCAAGACCTCATCTCTACAAAAAAACTATCCGGATGTGGTGGTAAACACTTGTAACCCTAGCAACGAGGGAGGCTGCAGCAGGAGGGTCACTTGAGCCCAGGAGCTGATGGTGGCAGTGAGCTCTGATTGCTCTACTGCACTGTAGCCTGGGCAACAAAGCCAGAACTTGTCTCTTAAAAGAAAGAAATAAATAAATAAAGAATATCAAGGGGCAACCTTAAAAGGTCAGGGTGAGGAGTAACTCTTTATGGTTTTAAACCACAGTCTGCCAACTCAGGAGGAAGCCACTGCACTTAAAATACAACACGCTGAGACTTGGCCCAGTCCACAAAGCCGTTCTCTGCTGAGGTGTAACACACACATAAAAAACATCAGCGGCATTTCAGACAATGAAACTAGAACCTGTGCTCTCCACACAGCCCTGGAGCCCTGCTCTTGGGAAGACTCAAGGACTCAGGCCACTTTGGGGTCACTCTGCATTTCTTGCATGACAGGAGGCGGTCAAGACTCACCTGTAGGTATATGGCCCCACTTCTTCCACCCGAGGGGTCTCTCCTCTGAGGATCTCCTCTGGATTGGTGACGTTGAAGAAATAGAACTGAGTATACACGGGCAGAGGGGGCTTCTCCCAGGAGTCAAAGGCCTCAGTACCATTCCTTAACACAATATTCTAAGGAAGAAAACCAAAAGGAGATTTTCAAAAATGTAAGGCAATAATAGTTGGCTTTGGACCCAAGAGGCAGAGGAAGGGACCTGACCTCCAAGACCATCATTTTAATCATTTCACAGGCGTTCAGTTGCAGTCTCCTGAGAATAGGGCCAGATCTTACCTATAGAGCCCACAGTTCTAAGTCAGAGAAGGCCTTCGATAAATATTTGTAAAGGGCCCAGGCCTCGTAGCTCATGCCTGTAATCCCAGCACTTTGGGAGGCAGAGGTGGGTGGATTACTTGAGATCAGGAGTTCGAGACCAGCTTAGCCAACATGGTGAAACCCTTTCTCTATTTAAAAAAATCAGCCACATGTGGTGGTTTGTGCCTGTAATCCTGGCTACTCGGAAGGCTGAGGCAGGAGACTTGCTTGAACCCAGGAGGTGGAGGGTGCAGTGAACCGAGATTGTGCCACTGTACTCCAACCTGGGTGACAGAGCAAGACTCTGTCTCAAATAAATAAATAAATAAATAAATACTATTTGTAAAGGAAGGGTACTAAAGACAACTCATGGGCGGAAGCATGAAGCATAGTGTTACCAAAACCTAGGCCACAGATTGAGTGCCTACAGGGCCTGCTGGTTTTGTTATTTTTGAAGCTTCCACAGATGGTAGAATCTTCTGTAGAAGTTAAACTCTTCTGAAAAGCACCATACACTCCCGGTTTGCCCGATGAGAGAAGAACAAGGGGAAGGGCCCAGGAAGGCCAGTTTTGGTCATGCCCCTTCAAGTAGAACCACATCCATCCCTACTACCTCCACCACCAGGGGCTTTAAATGTATTTTCTTATTGGATTCCCAAATACCCTAAAACGTAATTGCCTATCCCTGTTTCAAAAACCAGGAGGCTGAGCCTCACTTAGGTTAGCTGCCAACAGAGACCACATTCTGTGCACAATCCTCTTTCACTTCCCTCCCCTGCTCTGTGTTATAGGATGAATAATGTCCCCAATGCTCTAAATTCCTATGCTGAAGTCCTAACCCCCAGTACCTCGCAATGTGCCTGTATTTGGAGTCAGGGTCTTTACAGAGCTGATGAAAGTTAAATGAGGTCATGATCTGATAGGACTGATGTCCTCACTGGAGGAGGAAACTGAGACACAGACAAGCACAGAGGGAAGGCCACATGAAAACACGCAGGGCAGACAGCCCTCTACAAGCCAAGAAGACAGGCCTCAGAAGAAGCTAACTCTGCCAACACCTCGATCTCAGACTTCTGACATCCAGAACTATGAGACAAATTTCTGTCGCCTAAGCCACCCAGTCTGTTGTATTTCTTTGGGAAGCCCTAGCAAATGAATACACCACGGCTCCCCTAGCGGTGAAGTATTCTCCCTGCCTCACTGACTGCAGGCTAGGCCAGGTGACTAGATTTAGTCAAGAGGATGTGGGTGAAAAGGCAGTGCCTCAATGTGGAGTGAAGGCCTTAAAATGCATGGCAAGTTTCCATCTGCCGTCTTGAAGTTGCCACCCTCGGCCAAAAGAATAGCAAGGCACACGTAGCTGCTGATCCTTCAGCCTAGGTTCTAAAATGGAGATGTGTAGACTAGTCCTAAAGCTGACCAGAAGCCTGGAGTCTAGCCTCGCTCCACTGAGCCAGCTGAGCTCAAACTGCAGCCAGCCTGCACACCCACATATTGCTGTTATAAGCAATGAGACTAGGGAGTTATTTGTTACTCACCATGGCAGCAGAGGCCTGATAAATACAATGCCTGAGGTTAACAGGCAGAAACCTAACACCTGGTATTCCCAATAGTCCTCCATCTGTTAATGAAGAAAAGCCTTGTATTTTTACAGTCAAAACGACTTAAGTACAAAAATAAAATAAAAGCACAGACAGCAAATAAACAAACCAAAATGTGAGCTTTGAGTCTTGAGAATTTGTACTAGTTATAATTCAGGTCTGGAATAGGAGGAGTCTTACATTCACTGTTGCTTTTGTTTGGATTTTTACAACAGCAATAAATTACATAAGGAGAAAAAAAATTGTTCCCTTATCTTTTTTTTTTTTTAAGTGAATCTAAGAAACTCAGATTCTATAAGATGTTATGGACAGACCCTAAGGCGGGGAGAAGGAGTGGGTACAAACAGAACCCACTTCATCTTGGCTTTCCTCCGTTCTTGCAAAACAAAGGCGAGCCTGATGCTGCCTGAGCTGCGGTCACTCTGCGGCAGAGGCCCAGAAGCAGCCCACCCACTCTCGGCTCTACCACACTTCACTTCCTATTACTGTCAGGACACTTGAGTGAGCACTCTGTATTCCTGCCTAATTTTTCCTGACAAGCATCATAGTGTGTGCAGTTTGCAGTTGAGAAAGGACTTGAGATCTCATTTATTTGTTCATGTGAAAAAAATCACATTAGAATTAGGAACCCTGAGAGAATCAGCAAACTTAAATGAACAGATGGCTAACCTCCCGGGTTTATCTTGCTGGGCTGGCATCCAGCTCTTAAGCAACCGTAAATCCAACGACAAGTGGGAGAGTTTCCAGAAAGAGGCGGTTTCCAGAAGGAAGGGTAAACCTGGCTGTTCTGACATGTGTAAACAGTCTGACCTGATCTTGTTCCTCCGACTTTCAGGAGAGAAATATTTAGTACATTTGACTTCTTAATGAAACAAAGCAAATGAAAAACTAACAAGAACAATAAAAACATTCCTTGACAGCATGCCAGAGTCACAACCAATCTGACTGTGTTACGGGTAGGGCTTCTCCTCCATCTGCCTCCACTCCCATGCCGCTTCTCTGGCCACTTCTTAGCTGAGTCAACGGCACCCAGACAAATTCTCATAGCCCCTTTTACTTCATTCAAATCTTGCCCTCGAGAATGGTGGCTTTTCCTGCTCCTTTCATGTGTCTCTTTTCTTCCACCTTACAAGTGGGATGTTTGTCAAAAAACCTCCGTCAATCCCAGAGTAGATCATGTGTTGGAGAGTGAGAGAGAGAGAGAGAGTGTGTGTGTGTGTGTGTGTGTGTGTGTGTGTGTGTGTGTACTCGCATGCAAGTGCACTCAGTAGGGAGAGAGGGAATGAGAGAACAGAGGGAAGTTGTAAATACAGCTGCCAACATTTCTAAAACAGTTGTGTCTTTATTTTTGTTTTCTCACTTTCAGCTCAGAGAAGAACAGTTACCATTCAGTTACCATTACTACTACACCAGCTGCAATTTACTGTGAGTCTGCTAAAGTCAGGTGCTGTGCTAGGGGCTTTATAATGTGTATTATTTCTGAGTTTCACATTGATACTACAAAATAAAAATCCCCATTTTGCAGACAAAGAAATGGTGGCCCTGGCTGTCTCAAGTCACAGAGCCAGTAAGTGAAATCAAATCTGACCAAGTCCAGGTCTGCAGATTTGCAAAGCCTGTGCTCCATCATCCGGCAGCTGCCACCCCATGACACCCTGAGGGTAGAGTTGCCAGATTCAGCAAATGAAACCCAGGATACCCAGTTAAATTTGAATTTCAGATAAACAGCAAATAGTTTTATGATATAATTATGTTCCAAATATTGAATGGGCTATGTCAAAAATGCTTTTATTCATAGGAGATGCATGCTGCAGGATTTAAGAACATAGTGTGTGTTATCTACAGCTTACATTCAAATAATTCAAGAAAAAGTGCATCAGAGAGATAAAGTGAATATGACAGGATGTTAACAATTGATACATCGGACTGAACTATCACATAAGACAGACTTATGCTAAAATATTATTTGTTGTTTATCTGAAATTCAAATTTAATTGGATGTACTGTATTTCATTTGGCAACTCTAGCCCAGAGGGACAGTGAAACTATGGAGAAGCCATAACTTCAGAACTCTCTGGACTCTGAACTCTCAGGGTTTCCTGGAGTGTCACCCCTGTCAGGTGGAGGAAAGGAAGCTAGGCAGCTGCGTGAGATCACAGTCAGATCCCAGTCAGGAGCCCACAGATGAGGAACCGAGAAAGGGAAAATTCAACTCCAGAGTTTCCAGGTGGCTGCGCAGCCCCAGTTATGCTAACATGTCCAAAGAAACACCTTAACCTCCTGCTACAAGATGGTCCAGAGAGGGCTCCGCTTTGACTTAAGTTTCTAATTTCTGCCCCTTCTCATTATCTTCAGAGCATGCAAGTGTGTACTCCCAGGAGCTTGCTCGGCAACGGCAGGCCTGAGAAACCAACAAATAATAACCTCAGCCTCAAGACCGTGGACTGTCTGGCACAGGAAGTCATTCATTCCACCAGACACAAGGAGCTAGTGTCCAGCTCAAAAGCGCCCTTTGCCAGTCTGAACAGAAAGCCATGGCTTGGGAACAACTGATCCTCCTCACCGAGGTTCTGCCGTGATGGTGACAGCCACCAGACAAACCTTGTAATCAGCTGAGTCTTCTTAGTTACACTAAATGAAAAATCAGCATAAGGTCTTAAATCAGTTTTACAGTGTGACTCTGGATATTAAGACTGGCATTGTGGAGTCACAGTATAACTGTTGCTTATTGATTTTAACCAAGACAGACATGATGGGTTTTTCCATACACAATACTGTGGCACTACCACTAAAACAAAATACTGGAACATTATCAAGTTATACAGTGAATTAACAGTGTCAACAGCTAAATTAATAATTTGGACTGAAAAACATACTTTTCAGTTAATTAGCCAATATGTACCTACGAAGAGCTTTCTATGTGCCCGGATTATGCCCTGCAAACAGGCATAGGCCATTTGTAAGAAGAAATTTAGCTAAGGACACAAAACCAACACACATGTAACAGGGAGTGAAAAATTATGTGCAAGACCCAGTAATTCAGCCTAACAAACCGCTGACACCTGAAATTATCTGGATCCTTCCAATGGCATAGATCCATGCTAAAATCTCCCCATCTGAATATCTCACAGGCTGCTCCAAGACAACATGACCAAAATGGACTCATGATTTTCTCCCCTAGTCGATCACTAAGTCCCGCTGATTTCACCTCTCCTCTTCCCCATTTCTAACCCAAGGCTCATTTGATCATGGCTTGGACTGTGACAATACTGTACGTTCGCTCCTAAATGGTCTCCCTCTCTCCAGCCTTTTTCCTTTCAATTGCTTCATCCACCTCAGCCTTCAGAGAAGCCTGTCAAAAGTGCCTAATGGAATAGACACTCTACTGCTGCTCACAGGATAAAGTCCTCAGTCCTTGACCTGTTGTGATCTGATGCAACCATGTCACCTGTTACTATCTGTCATTTCCTGGTAGGCACTTTATGCACCAGCAACATGCAACCATCTACTGTTTCCTAGCACCCACCACACAAGTTCTCAGGCAGTGCCTTGGCCTGAGTCACTCACTGCCCTTCACCCAGAAGTCTCTGCAGGGCCGGCATCATCTGGTTCACTGCTACTTGGGCTTCAGGGCTCAATTCAGAAGTGTCCTCTCTCAGAAGGCCCCTCTGTGCTGTGTGTTCTCATTACTTTCATGAAACTTCACAAGTTTTATAAAGAAAATGTGTTTATTAGTCTTTAGTATCAGATTGGGTCTGATACTAAGGACTGTATTTTTTTCATGGATCCCCAGCACACCATATGGTTCCTGGCACAGAAGGGACACAATAAACAATTAATGAAGAAACAGATGATACCGTAGCATATAGCACAATGCTGTGCCAGGCATTCATCTTCTGCTGTTTACTTCGTTCTTCTTGGTAAAGTCTTCAATGTGGCAAAATGCTACATATTCTAAATAATACGTGAGAGAAAAGTGATCTGAATTTCAGTACTGTAGAATCAAGAAGAGATGGTAACTTTCTTAGCTGCAAATATTATTTTTCAAGGAGATATTCTGGCCTCCTTTCATAAATGGTTAAGACTAGTTTGGACTTAGCAGGGTTCATTTTTATGCATAATTAATATGCCAAAGGCACATAAGCATTAGTTCTAAGTCTGTTAGATCTGTCTTTAGCAATTTTGGTTTTAATGAATTTTTTTATAACATTCTTTTTCATAGCAAGCATAGCATAGGATTTTCACAACCTTAAAATTGATGAAACTCTTTCATTCTTTCCATAAATATTAACTTAGCAATTGCTTTGTGCCAGCCACCGTTCTAGGTATTGAAGATATTAATGGTAGACAAGAATTCCTACCTTCCATTTTATTGGTGAATTCTGAAAACTTCTTGAGGTAACAAGGAACAAAATAGACTTGTGAGCAATAAAATATCACATTTATCTAAGGGGAAAATATCTAGAAACAATAATAAATTATCAATCTATAGAAGTTCCTATATTCATATTTGAAGAGATGTTTAAAGTAGCAGATAATATTACTACAAATGTGCAGAAAAAGTCATGTGTTGCCTCCAATTTCTGTTCACAAATGAAGCTATTGATTGTTGTTACTTTATTTTTTTTTTTATTAATTAACTTTTTGAGATGGAGTCTCACTCTGTTGCCCAGGCTGAAGTGCAATAGCATGATCTCAGCTCACTGCAACCTCCGCCTCCCAGGTTCAAGTGATTCTCCTGCCTCAGCCTCTCGAGTAGCTGGGATTATAGGTGCGCACCATCACACTTGGCTAATTTTATATTTTTAGTAGAGACAGGACTTCACCATGTTGGTCAGGCGGATCTCAAACTCCTGATCTCAGGTGATCTACCCGCCTCAGCCTCCCAAAGTGCTGGGATTACAGGTGTGAGCCACTGAGCCAGGCCTATTGTTACTTTAAATCAGGTAAATGTTACTTCATCCACTCCCTACCAATTCCATCGTATTTGTTACAGAAAATTTGGACAATGAAGAAAGTAAAAGGAATAAAATTTAATTCCCCTGTAATCCACATCATGTTATTAAATAGTTTTTGAAACTATTAACGCCTGTATACTAATCCACTGTATTAGTTTATTTTATAAAATATACCAAATCAGTTTATTTAATCATTCTTTTTTTTCTTTTGAGATGGAGTCTCACTTTGTTGCCCTGGCTGGAGGGCAGTAGCACAATCTCGGCTCACTGCAACCTCTGCCTCCCAGGTTCAAGCAATTCTCCTGTGTCAGCCTCCTGAGTAGCTAGGGTTATAGGCGCCGGCCACCACACCTGGCTAATTTTTGTATTTTAAGTAGGGACGGGGTGAGGGGGGGACGGTGGGCGGCGGGGGGGAGCTTCACCATCTTGACCAGGCTGGTCTCGAACTCCTGACCTCAGGTGATCCACCCGCCTCAGCCTCCCAAAGTATTGGGATTACAGGTGTGAGCCACTGTACCCAGCCTAATCATTCTTTTACTATTTGTGGTGTTTTCATGCTGAAGTAAATGTTCTTGGATATATTTGTCCAAATCAGTGAATAATATACGGTTTTTTTTTTTGAGACAGAGTCTTGCTCTTGTCGCCCAGGCTGGAGTGTAGTGGTGCAATCTTGGCTCACTGCAACTTCTGCCACATGGGTTCAAGTGACTATCATGCCTCAGCCACTGGACACAGTTGGAATTACAGGTGCATACCACCACATCCGGCTACCTTTCGTATTTTTAAAGAGATGGGGTTTCACCATGTTGGCCAGGCTGGTCTCCAACTCCTGGTCTTGAGTGATCCACCTACCTTGGCCTCCCAAAGTGCTGGGATTACAGGCATGAGGCACCACACACCCAGACAAAATCAGTGAATAATTTATTCAAATCGACTCCTAGAGTGGGATTATTGGGTTTAGGGACAAAAAGTTTTCATGAACTCATGAGCCTTTGAATATCAATGAGTTGCTCCAAAAGCAGTGTCTGAGCAACCATTTCAGCATGTCCAGCCCAATATTGGTGTTCAAGATTTTCAGAAATTTTTGCTTCTTTAGTAGTGGCAAAATAGCATCTTCTTGTTTGAACTTGCATTTCTTGAATTACTGGAGAAGCATAATAGTTTTTACCATGTATGAAGTGAGACTATTTTAACACAAAAGTAAAAGAATCTTCAACCAGCATAAGCTTCCATTTGGGTTCACAGAAGGCTTGGCAGAGGAAGAACTGAGAACAGCCTCTCTGAGCTGTGTGTAGTGGACGTAGAGTTGCTGGCCAGGCTGACACCTGACCTGCAGATGAAGGATCAGATGCAGCCTGGATTAGCTTGACAGCTGAACACTGACATGATTTAATACAGCCACAACCCAAGTCAGCCTGACAGCAGTCTTTCGAGAAGGCAACACCATGAGAGTCGTTAAACCAGCTGTCCTGATGTAAGCCACTTCCAAGTGATAAAAATAAGCACTCAAGGAATGCATTAGGCTTTCACAGGAATCCATAATACTTTTAAGGAGAGTTTTGAAACTCAAGAGCACTACTGGTTGTTCCTTAAGGTCAGTAAAGTGCTATTTAATAATTAAACACAACTTAAGCATCCATGTTGACATCTGCACAATCTAAATTTACCCAGAGATAATGCAGACCAACTTGGAGAGCTTGGCCTAATTGTGTATGGATGGTGTATTGGCCTAATTGTGTACTGGACTCCAGATTAATAAAACTCATCAAATGGCAAAACATCAATTGATTTGCTTTGCTTTTTAAAATTGCTCCCTGAAATGAAGCAAACCCAACCCAGACTCTTGCAGTAATTTATTTCCACTGTTTACACTTATTCGCTATTGAGCTAAATGAAATAAACTGCCATTAACATTCTACTCTTATTCCCTGACCTTATTTTAACTCAGTAAAAATGTATTGGCATTCATTTATGTCACTGTTGCTTAACTCATTTTGATTTAATTGTAACTGTCATAATTTTAACTAATGAGTTCTGATAGTTCAGATTCAAATGCTAGCTCATGGGTGAGTTGTTACTTTGTTTATAAATTACATACAGGACAATATGGTGGAATGGCAATCCCTAAAAACCTCCTGCTACAAAATACCCACTAACTTATTTTTGAAAATTTCTAGGTGATTATAAATGTGCAGTCAAATTTGAGAACTGACGACCTAAAGGGGAAAAAAAGCAGCTACCGGATAGAAACATAAACATAGAACCAGATGAAAATTGGGAGAGGGGGGAAACATATATATACATATATGGGGGTGGCAAGAAAGACGATTTTAAGATGTGAATAAGTAAGAAATAAAGCCATGGAAACAAGGCCCACGTTCTGTGTGTAACTTGTACAGTCAATCTCATTATTTTGCAACCTGTTTGGTTGTGATTATATCTCTCAAAATTGAAATAAGTAATATTTTCATCACCTACCTATTTCTATGTCTCCTCTTCCATTACTGTTGATTATCAAAAGTACAGTGTTAAAAGAAAATATCCTTAAAAATGGGAATTGTGGGGGCTGGGAGGACTGGTGAGATGTTAGTCAAAGGATACAAAATTTCAGTTTGATATGAATAAATTCAAGAGATCTATGGTACATCATGGTGATTACAGTGAATAATATATTGGGCCAGGCATAGTGGCTCATGCCTATAATCCGAGTACTTTAGGAGGCAAAGGTGGGAAGATTGCTTAAGCTCAGGAATTTGAGGCCAGCCTGGGCAACAAAGCAAGACCCCATCTCTACAAAAAAAAAAATGTTTAAAAATTAGCCTGGCATGATGGTGCACACCTGTAGTTCCAGCCACTTCAGAGGTTGAAGCAGAAGGATGGCTTGAACCCAGGAGGTCAAGGCTGCAGTAAGCCATGGTTGCGCCACTGTTTTCCAGCCTGGGTGACAGAGAGAGGCCCTATCTCAAAAAAATAAATAAATAAAACCAAAACAAAACAAAACAAAAAACCCAAAACACTGTATATTTGAAAAATGCTGAGATTAGATTTTAAGTTTTCAAAACAAAGATAAGTGATTGCGGTAAAATGTAGGTTAAATTGCTTGATTTAGCCATTTCACTATGTATATCTGTCTATATCTGTATCTCTCTCAAAACATCATGTTGCATACCCTAAATAGGTTCAATTCTGACTTGTCAATCAGAAAAATGAATTTAAAAAATGGGATTTGCAGTGGGTGATTACATTAGTTTAACAAATGCATTCTGCCTCACATTCTCTCTGGAAAGTTTGTAAAATTCAGAAGCTGAAGGAGCCACAAGGCTAGAACAAATGAGTGATACAGGTTGTGGGCTGGTACATTTGTTTACATGTCAAACCCCAACAACAATATTCATTTCTACAAGGAAACACGTCCTCTCCCATTTCTGTTAAACACATGATCCTCCCAAGCTAGCCTTCATTTTCCTTCTTCTGTTAAGGAGTGTCAGATATAGAGAGATACTCCTCTACTCTAAGAAAGATAACAGCACATGCACAGCAACAGACACCTTCACTGAGCCTTGGGAGCCAATAAGGGTGCAAAGGACAGGGGGTGCTGTGGTCTGAATGTTTATGTCCCCTCAAAACTCCTATGTTGATATCCTTACCCCCAAGGTGGTGAGATTAGGAGGTAGGGCCTTTGGAGGTGATTAGGTCATGAGCGTAGAGCCCTCCCAAATGGGATTAGTTCTCTTATAAAAGGAACCCCAAAGAGCTCATTCACCACATGAAGTTAGAGTGAGAAGACGATAATCTATGAGGCAGTGAGCCCTCACCAGACACCAAATCTGCCGGGGCCTTGATCTTGGACTTCCCAGCCTCTAGAACTGTAAGAAATACATTTCTATTGTATATAAGCCACCGAGTCTATGCTATTTTGTGACAGCAGCCTGAATGGACTAAGCAGGAAACAGGGAAGGTAGTTCTCTTCTAAGGGTCAGCCTCTTTTCTGGCCAGACAGCTGTCACACAGAACTTGGTATGGCCAGCACCAAAGAACATCCACATGTTTCAAGAGAAGCTGGAAATCTGGACCAATGGGTGAAGTTTCCAGATTTTAAAGGTATAAATCATTCATGAGACAAACATGATCACTGGCCTACAGAGTGCGACAAAATGTGAGACTAAAAAACAAAATGCAAACAAAATCATTTCCAAAGACATAGTTTTCTCTATTCATCCAAGTAATACTTACTGACCCTCTGTTTGATATAAGACATTGCATTTGGCAGTAAGAAAAGACACAAAACTAAATATGACAGGACCTCTACCTTCAAGGAGAGCTTTCATACTAGATTAAAATACCGAACTACGTCATATGGTTTGAAAATCCCTGCAGGGCTGAGGCTAGAAGGGAATTATTGAGTAATTCAATTATAGAGATATGAATGCTCTTGTCTACTATCATCAGCACTCAGGAAAAGACAGGAGATTGTGGAATCAGAATTATTGATGGCCCAAACTACTGTTTTTAACACTGGACTCATGGGAAAGCTAAATGAAATAAAGTAAATGAAAGACACACTAAGCAAAATCCTGGTTGTTTGAAAATATTAACAATACAGCTTCCAAACTGGCCTTACAGGAATATAAAACTGATATTATGTATTTTTAAACATATTCTAAATATCAGAATAATTAATTAAATGAAAACTAGATCAACAGTTCTAAAAGGATGATCTCAGGATCCCCCGGGGGGCCCTAAGACCTTCTCAGGAAGGCCCATAAGGTCAAAACTATTTTTATATTAATACTAAGGTATCATTTGCCTTTTTTATTCTATTCTTTCTGAGTGTAGAGTGGAGTTTTCCAGAGGCCACATGATGTGTAATGATGTCATACTGGAATATGTGCTTGTGTATTCTTCTGTTTTAAAAATTTCTCAAAAATACATATCAGTTTCAATTTCTAATATTGTAAATATCAATAGGTATAACCCATGGAAACATAAGTTATTTGGGGTCCTCAGTAATTTTTAAGTGTGAAGGGGCCCAGGAGTTTGAATTGGATTAGAACATCTGTAAGGGTAGAGACTGCATTTTGTTCAGTGTTGTATCCATAGCTCTTAGCACACTGCCTTGCAAATGATACACACTCAGTAAATACTTGCCAAATACAAGAATGACTGCCAAAGCATGTACCTAAAGGTGCTTTTAGATATAGAAAGCAAACACCTCAAGTGGTCTTTAGTTTCCCTTGGTTGTTTTCTCCAGTCATCAACCTGGATTAGAAATGGTCCCTTCCTTAGTGTATCATGTACAGATAGTACATATCTTGACGATATGGCCAGGAATGTCTAGTCACTTGGCCAACATCCTGTGTTTTCATTAATGAGCTTATAATTCCACCTCTCGATTCTTCCTGGGAAACAAGCAAACGTCTGGCAGAACAGATGGCCCCTTTGCAGCGGCCTGACAGAATGAAATCTTGTATTTTAGTAAACAATAAAGCAAAGAAGTTTCCACAGGCAGGAACCTTCCCCTCCTCACCAAATAATATTTCCTTTAATGTAAACTTGCATATTAATAGTAATTATTAGTAGTAATATCCTCAATTAGAATTATCATCTTAAGGAATGAAGACATGGGCTAAAATAATCACTATACAAGTATAAACAACTTTTTAAAAAATGCCTGTTCCTAAAATTGCAGATTATGATCCCACAGCAACCTGCCTCCAGTAACGGGTTTTATGATAAGCACTTTAACCTGGGTTCTGTTCCTAATGAGTGTGATTCAGCAGGTCTGGGGTGGGGTCTGGTATTTTCTAAAACTTCATAAATGATTTTGATGCATCTCCTAGAGTCTAGGGATTATGCTAACAACTGTTGGTCTACTATATTGTGTTAATCATTAATAAGGAATGTACTCATAGTCAACATGAATTAGTAAGATACTGAAAGAAACTTAATATGATTTTGATATCACAAGATCGTGTTTCTAAAAGCCAGGAAATAATTTGGATAATTTTAGGAGTTACAGAATCTTGCAAGGAGATTAATGACACTGCCTCTGTTTACAGCGCTGTGGTTTCTTCTTGTGCTGAGCCAATCACATCGCTCCATTACAAACTTGGAAAAGAGAAACTAGGAGATGAAGCACGTCCATGAGACATCGGCAGCTGGAAAGTCATGCCGAGGCGGGGCTGAGCAAGCCCGGATGAGTACAGAGCCAGGCTGAGTAAACAAAGGAAGGCTGTTGGTGGAGAAAGCAGAGGAGAGACAGAGTGTGCCTGGTTCCTGCTGACCTTCCACTTTCAATTATCCTCTCAGGAGGCCTTACTGCGCCATGGTTCTTGCCCTTTGATTTCTATGAGCTTTCCAGATTTACAAAAAGAAAAAAATAAGAATCCCATCTTGCTTGAGCTAGCTTAAGTAGGCCTCAACTCCTTAGGGAGCCAAGAATCGGGATACATTGCTGTCTGTAAGAACAATGTGGCATGGGGTGGTGGGGGGTGACCACAGAATTTATTGTTCAAAGCGGAAATCTTCTGGAGGAAAGGGGGTATTCATGATTACACCAGAGCAACAGGTACACAGAAACCAGGTAGGACTATCCCAGGCAAGTGGGATGTATGGTCATCCTTGAGGTGGGAAAAGTGGGTTCCGGATCAGGAGACCAGCTGGCACGCCTAGCCCTACCCCTCCCTCTCCATTTGTCTTAAGATAAGTTACTTCCATTCCCTGAGCTTCAATTTCCTTGACAGTAAGATAAGAAATTTAAGATATCTTTACTGTTTTTTTCTGATCAAGAAAAAATCTTAGACTAAGGTAAGTCTTCTTTGAATAGCGGCAACTCGAGAAATGAAGTAGATACACAAGAAGGAGCCCTTTCACATTATATATAGCTGAATGCTGTTATGTACACATTGATAAAGATGTTTTACTGATTTGACTTTAAAAAAGAAGATCCCATATAGTCACCAATCAAAGCAGTCTGGTTATCAGTGATTATATTTTACTTCTCATCAGTAGAACAGCTCCAAAGTTGCTATGGCTCCCAAAAGAAACCAGCTCGTACTGACTTGCCTAAGCCTCAGGTCCAGACGAAGGGGAAGTGTATTTGTCTTGTTCATTGCATCTCTGAGGCCTAATGCTACAGTCCTGCCTTGACCTGTGAGGAGGAAGTAAAAAGTATAAACAGTATCCAGTATCCCACTGGTTCCCTTGCCAGCCCATCCCTTGTTGGCCAGTTCTGACTGTGGCCAGTTCTGCATCCCTATTACTGGAAGATAGTCAAATTGCCAGCACATCTGTAGAGATCAGGAGTGCAAATTTAATCTTCTGAACGGTATAGCTGCTCTTAAAGGTCACTGTGCCTGTGTCATAGCTACTCTTAAAGGTCACTGTGCCTGGGATCTCAGAAGTTTGGAGCTAGAAGGAACCGTAGCTTGTGTAAGTCCAATTCCAATTAACAGATGACAAATAATAGCTAAAGACATAACAAATGCTGGGCGCGGTGGCTCATGCGTGTAATCCCAGCAGTTTGGGAGGCTGAGGTGGGCAGATCTCGAGGTCAAGAGATCAAGACCATCCTGGCTAACATGATGAAACCCTGCCTCTACTAAAAATACAAAAATTAGCTGAGCATGGTGTCGCATGCCTGTAGTCCCAGCTACTCAGGAGGCTGAGGCAAAAGAATGACTTGAACCCAGGAGGCGGAGGTGACAGGGAGCCAAGATCACGCCACTCCACTCCAGCCTAGCATCTCAAAAAACAAAAAAAAAGATCTGACAAATGTTAACATTCAGGCATTTGTGAGGCACTGTGCTGGGTGCTTTATAGCAATCATATTATTTCATTCTTATGACAACTCTACGACATAGGTATTCTTATCCTTATTGTTCATATTTTCAAAATGAGGATCCTGAGCTTTGAGGGATTAAATAACTTGCTATTCTGCTTGTTCAGCTTAGCCCAAGAAATCCTTAGGGACAAAAGAAAAGTTTGACTCAGTTCTGGTGATTCTCAGGACACCTTTCTATTAAAATGATCACAGGTGAGTCAAGAGGCATTTAACATGTATCTCAGGCACTGCACTGGGTGTCAAGGCAGTTCACTGGGCTACCAGATGAAATGTAACATCAACTCCTGCTCTTCCAGGCTTAAGGGAGGAAAAGGAACAGTTGGGTCTCTGTGAAGCTCTCTCTTCATGAAGGCCCAAGTGCCTGCAAGGAAATGCCTTATTAATGCTCATAATACCCCTAGGAAGAGGGTGTGGGGAAAAAGAGAAGAGAGGTATTATAATGCTTCTCTTGAAAATGAGAAAATTGAAGCAGAAACAATTACAGACCTTGCCTGATATAAGGCAGTCACCATTGAGGCCAAGAATGAAACAAAATTATCTTGGTTCTTTCCACTATATTTACTGGCCAAAATAAAAAGTCTGTCTTCAGTTACCTGTTGTCACTGCAGGGTTCAAGGACAATTATCATTTGAGACAACTTTTTTGACAGGAATTATCTTACTAAGCTTCCCACATCTACTCATTTGAATTTCATCCCTTTTCCCTCTCCCCTTTTTGATGTAGACAAGTCAGGGCATGGAAAATCTTCACATGAAACAACAAAGAATTGGAAATATCAGAGTAGATTACATTATTAGAATCAAGTTATGAATGAATTCTCCCATAGTAATACTCGTGGCAATAAAGATGACTGCCATATATTGATCACCTATTCTGTGCCCAATACTCTGCTAAGTGCTTTATACTTAGTCCTACAATAATACACATGCAGAGACAAATCCCATTTTTCTGGGTCCTGAAACTTATACAATTTGAAGGGCCCTTCTTAAGAAAAAGGAAAATTTGGGATACAGAATTAGGTACAGGGCTTTGAAAGGGCCTGTGCAAATGAGGGACCCGAAGCTTAACTTTGTTTCACAGTAAATGTATCGCTGTGCCCAAGTTAGCTAACATCTCATATTTCCACTTTTACAAGCAATGAAATTGAGAACTAGATAAGTAACTTGAGGTAAGTCATAAAGCTTATAATGGTAAGGACAGGATTTGAACATATGGAATCTAACTCCAAATCCCATGTATTTTCTTTGTGTGGCTTCTAATAAAAATAAAATTGCTATCATTTATTAAGCATTAACTATATCCCAGAAAGATCACACCTTAAGGTTATAAGAATTATTTGAGAAAGTAGATGTGATCATTAGTCCTTATTATCCCAATTTGCAGATGGGAAAAACATGAATCAAGTAAGATTAAACAGCCCATGGTCACCCAACTGGTATAAGGTGGAAGCTAGGCTTCATGCCCAGGAGTGTAAAGTCTTCACTTTTTCCCACTAACCTATGCTACCTACCACCCTACACGTAATCCAGGAAAAAGCAAAATAGCAATGTGTGACTTACCTCTAATGACAACGGTACTTCCACATCTGCCCACTGAGACTAGCCCTGTCCTTTAATTTCATACAATACACTGTGCAGTCCTCCTTCACTGGGATTGAGCAGCTCTGAAAGTCCACTTCCCTATACTGTTATTACTTATCAAAATGAGTCCATTCCTCATGGAAAAAAAACACTTGGACATATCAACACAAACTCAGGCCCCAGCCAAGTTGTCTTACAGCCACCCCTCGCCCAGAGAAATGGAGACCCACAGAGAATCTAAGAGCTGGATATATGGAAACCACTGGGAAGATCACTCATCCTATAGGCCTCCCTTGAAAAACCCTTTCAAAGCCATACAATAAAACTCACATATTGACTATAATTGGATTGCTTAACTCTAGTCACCCAAAGCAAGAGTTGACATTCTCAAACACATCTCGCCATGGATTTGGACATGGACAGGAGTGGAGAAAGGATCTGGTTTCTTTTTTCCTTGAACATGAGTGCTCAGAGGAAACTGACCTTCGAGATGCTCAGTAAGTGGGCCCTTGGCAATGAGAACTTTAAACATTACATTATGCTTTGCCACGGTGCTTTTTGAAAAATTGCCTTTAACTGCCAGATTTCAGGTGCTCCAGTTAATTACTTTTGGAAACTCAGTTAAAGCAATAAATCCATTGCCACCTGGAATAAAATAGCTTTACTAACTGAAGAGTGCCATGATAGAGTGCCATGATTCAAACTAGGCTAGGCCTGGGCTTCTTTATCTGGTCACAGCAAGTGTAGACCATCGTGAGAAATTAAGCATGCAGTTATGAATGCTAACAAGAAAGGCTGCTGCTCCAATGATTTTTCTTTTTTAAGGAAAAAATTATCCCAGGAACTCTCTCTTGTTCCTCTTTTGATATAGCTTGGTGGATGTGGGGGAAAGGGCAGATGAAATGAGCAGTGAAATCAAAAGATGGAGAAGTCTTCTTAAACGACTGGCTCTCCAGCCCAATCATCTAGGGGAAGAGGCAAGTTCAGATTCGTATAGGGATCTAAATGCATCTGTGACTGAAACTTATGGCCGTTTGAGAAGAACAAGAATCCATGGTGAGACAAAGCAACACAGACTATTGGTGCAAGATACAAAGCCACTAAGTCGGCGTTCAGCACAGACTGATGGATGAAATGTCACCCAGCCTTAAGGACAGGCTCAGCTACCAACTGCCCTGGCCAGCCCAGGGAGGCAAGAATACAACAGACCGCACGCCCACTTCTCATCCCGAGGCGCACACCACTTCAAAGGCCACAGCAAGCAGACGGTATAACCTGCCTCTTCTGCGGTGTCTATCATTTAGCTCTGTTTCTTCATGAAGTGGGAGGGAAACAAGTTTGGGCCCACCTGAGATTGGGGTGTAGACGGAAGGAGTGGGGAGAGATGCAAACGTCAGAACACAACCGAAAGCCTTTTTAAAAGTCAGGATCCATAGCCTTACTTATTACTGTAGAGGGAACAGGGTCGGCTCCATCCTTCCCCACCCTTCTTTAACCCTCGCCTACCAAGCCCTGGAAGACAGGGAAGCGCGAAGGGCTCTAGCGCAGAGGGTCTGCCCCGTGCAAGGCGCAGCAGCGGCGGTGGGAGGGTGCGCTGGAGGACCCCACAACACACACACAGCCCGCCTCGCCTCACCTTCTCGATACTCTGGTCCACGGCCTTCTGGAAGACCCGGGCCACCAGCAGCGTGACGCTGGTCACTAGCAGGAGCAGGGACAACGTCCCCGCCGTGTAGAAGCAGCATCGGCCCATTCTGCGCGCCGCTCACCTAGGGGGCCGGGCTGCCCCGGGATTCAACTGCAAGGAGGGAGGAGCCGCCACCAAAGCCGCGGCAGAGGCGTCCGAAGACCCGGGACCCTTCGGCGCCCGCGCCCTCCCGGCGCCCGGTTCGTGCGCGCAGCTCTGGGCTCCGCGGCCCGGCGAGCGCGGCCCCCGGTGCTCTGGGCGGGCGGGGCCGCGGAGGGACAGGCCCGGCCTCGGTTTCGGTTTCCCCCGCCCGGCAGCCCGCGACGCCTGCCTAGCGCAGCTCGGGAGAGTGCAGGGAGCGCGCAAGGCCGTGACGTTCGCGGGACCGGCTCGCCGCAACCCCGGGAGGCGACGGCCGGCGTCTGCGCGGGGAGGCGGGCGGGGGCGGAGGCCGCAGTCATGCGCCCTGCGGCGGCGGCGGCAGCGATTCGGCCCGCGCCCTCCCCGGCTGGTCCCCGGTGGCCCTGAGTGGCTGCGGCGCCTGAGCCAGGCCTGGCCGGGCCTGGCCGCTCCCAGCACCTGCACCGCAGGCCCTGCGCTCACCCCACCGAAATCACCGAACCGGTTCACACACTCATTCACTCATCCGCAGACAGGTCTGAGGGCCTGCCATGGGCCAAGCTCTGGGGATTCAGGGTGGTTGGGCCACTCCCCTGCTCCCAAGTTAGCGGGGACACTGTTACCGCAATTATAACACAACGTAGTAAGTGCTTCTACCAGGTGCCTGCTGAATCACGCCAGCAAGCACGATCTGCCTGGATGACCTAGGACCCCGCACTGAACTGGGGTTTGCGGCGTGCATAAGAGTTTGCCACGTAAGGGGCACGAGCAAGAAAGGAAGAGAAGCGAAAAAGGGAGGAGGAGGCATTTCACGGAGAAGGAAGTGGTGAGCAAAATCATCGGGGATGAAAGCAAAACCTGTAGGAAACAAGAAGGACGTTCCTTCTGACGGTAGGCTCAGGTGTTCACGGTGTGGAGTCGGAGGTGTTGAGGCCCCAAGGGGTCAGACTTTGAAAGGCTCTTGGTATCCTGTTGAAAAGTGGAAGTTGGCAAGAAGCTTAAAGCAGGCAGCGCTGGTGTTCTTCTCTACTTTGCTCACTATCATGTCCTAGACACCCAGGACCAAGGCCTGCACACAGCAAGGACTCAAGAAGTGTTAGTTAAATGAGTGTTTCTTCTATGCCAGCTCTTTACTAGGTGTTTTGCACTGTTCTACTAATTTAATATCTTGGCAGTCCTATGAATAGAAGGTTGTGTTTGTCCCAGTCATCCAGAAACAGTGGCAGATGGGAGTACTATGCATGAGAGTTTTGAGGGAAACAGACAAGGAGCTGGACCCAGGATTCAGGTGTGATCCTTGTGAAGGAAAGAGGCAAGCAAGGAAGGAAGGCTGGGTGGAAGGAAGCACTTGATATTATATACAGTTCATGTCTAAAAGTTTAGCAAGACCATGGGGGTGGGGAATCCTTTGGCCAAATGGGCTTGTGCCAGAAGTCTGTCATCTCCCAGAAAGAGGCCTGCCTTAGTATCCCTGCTGCGCTCAGTCCTGGGCTGGGAGCAGCCTGAGGAAGCTGGCCTCTGCAGCAACCTGGGGATAAATATCAGAGGATAGATTTCAGGAGAGCTCAGCAGTTGAGGCGGAGCCGTTGGTTAGTTATGCTGTCTACTCTGGAATATCCAAGAAGCACATTTTCTTGGAAACTATAGTGTATCATCCTCATTTTACACTCAAGAACACCAGGGCTCTGAGTTAAGTAACCTAACAAGCTCAACCTGTTGCTGAGTGGTGGCTCCTGCCTGAACCAGGATGCAGGGTTGTCTGGTGGCCTCCAAAACCCTCACTTTTTCCACCCTGTGCATTGCTGCCTCCCAATCTGTCACTAATGAGAATCTGGGGACAGCAAATCAGTTAGGAGGTTTTGTTGAGGACTTGGTGAGACAGTGTGATGGTTTTAAAATGGTGGCAAATTATTTGTTACTCCTTTTGTTGAGAGGTTGGGTCTATACTTTCTCACTTAGAATTTGGGCTGGTTTTAGCAATTTGTTAAACCAATAGAATACAGTGGAAATGACCATATCCTGGAACTTCTGAAGGTAGGTCATAAATGCATTGCAACTTCTGCCTGGGCCTCTGGAAATCCTTGCTCTTGGAGCCTCAAGTCACCCCTAATTCAGCTACCCAGAGACTACTGCAGAGAATATGGGAAAGACCACGGGGCGACGCCCTGAGTCTGTAGGAAGAGAAATGTCCCACCAGTCCCCAGCTGTTCCTAGCCTTTGAGTCCTAGGCTCTAGACATTGTAGAGCAGATAAGAGTGGTCCCTGCTGAACACTGCTCAAAATGCAAAATAAAGGATTGTTGTTAAGCCACTGAATGCTGGTGTGGTCTGTTACTCAGTAGATAACTGGAGCAGATGGTGGGGGCAGGAATGCGGCTGGGACATTTTGCGGCTACCAAAGCTCTTCAAGCAGTGGCCCCAGAGGACCAGTCCTGTGTGCAAATAGAACCTGGTGGGGTCCTGAATGAATCAGCTGTCCCCAGCCTGGTGTCTGGGTGTTCTCCAGTGCTTAAGTGTCCACAATCGACAGCCTTTCTCTACCCCTAATCCTGCTTCTTCTCTGCTGTAAGTTCCAGTTCGCTGCATGAACTCCGCCCTGTGTCCCCGTTTGCCTCAGCAGCCATGCTAGCTCACTAACCCTCACATGTCCCCTACCTAGCCATCGGCTGAAGTCCTCCTGCAATCTGTCTGTCTTTTCCTTCCCTAGCTAGAGAAAACTAGTTGGTAACTTGCCCGCCTGGGCACATTGGCACCCAGAAGTTCATGTTCGCCTTGAACCTCCACCCCCTACTCTCTGACCGCTAAAATCAGATTTTCTGTTTGCTGGTTCCATTCTGGAGGGCAAACCCCTTCCAAGTGGACCACCAATTCCAGGGCACTTTTCCTTCTCATTGTTCATGGAGGTCCCTTCTTGACTCTTGTCTGGGCCACCAGGACAGTAACAGACTGTGGAGATGGAGACATGGAGGCGATTTGATAAACATATCTCAGTGTGGGAGAGTTTCTAAACAAGGGCTTCCAGCTCAAGTTGCCCTTGGTGTACCTGCTCTCTGAGGAGCTCACTCTGTTGTTTCCACTATGTCAGGCAATTGGTAAGCCGCTTCCCCTTTAAAACTCTGGGCAAGCTGAACGAAAACCTCTTCCTTGGTTCCTCTTAGCACAGCTGACCAGACTAGCATTTTAAAAATGTGTTAACATAAGACAAAACCTAATTATAAAAAATATAAACAGCTTTTAAGAAAATAATGTATGGTCCCCAAAATAGCAGTCCGTGATCCCACAGTAATCTCTGTCTTATCACAAAGGCTGGCACAACTTTTTAGCAGCTGGTCTGGCTTTCTGTTCAGTTCCATCTTCTCTACCCACAGCTATGTTCAGAGGCTTTTGACACCAAGCCCCAAAATCCAGATGTAAGTTTCTTAATGCCCTTTGGGGCTTCCTCCTCATTTCTGATCTATAGGACATGTCTGCACCACTAATTGGCATTGTTAATTTATTGCCATAATATCATCTTACCCTACAGGTGAGACTCCACCCTCTCATCCAGGGAGTAGCCCCCGCTTGCCAGGCACTAATAACCCTGAACACACTCTGGAGGGGCAGACGGCCTGGGGAGGGGTCACTGCTCCCAGCATGTAGATGAGGAGGCTAATGCCAGGGCAGGGAGACAATCAGGGATCTTCCCCGTGACTTCTCTGCTGTGGTTTAGATGTCTGTTCCCTCAAAATCTCATGTTGAAATTTGATCCCCAGTGTTGGAAGTGGGGCCTGATGGGAGTGTTTGGGGCCTGGGGAGAGACTGTTCATGAATAGATTAATGCCCTCCCTCAGGCATGAGTAAGTAGTCAGAGAGCTGGTGGTAGAAAAGAGCCAGCACCTCCTCTTTCTCTCTGTAGCTTCCTCTCTGCCCATGTGCCTCACACACATGTGCTCTGCCTTCGCCATAAGTGCAAGCAGCCTCAGGCCCTCACCCAATGCAGATACCTGTGCCACGCTTCGTGTCCAGCCTGCAGAACCATAAGCCAAATAAATCTCTTTTCACTACCCAATCTCAGGTATTGTTACAGCAACACAAACAGACTAGGGTGGAAAATGAGGAGGCTGATGCTATGGCAAGAAGACACAGTGACTTCTCTATACCTAAAATCAAAAGACTTTATCTGAGAAGAGCAAGTACATTTAATGAATGCTTGCTGGTGCCTGTTCAAATTATACAATCATTCGAGACTTAGAAAGAAAAAGAACTGTCTTCACAGACTCTAAGGGCTATCGTGGGGAAGCAAGAGGGCTCTTTGGGCACTACCTTAAATTTAGAACATTGACATTATGCTCTAATGAGTTTAATGATGTAGTCATTGTATACTTTTGTGTTCAAAGTGTTAATGTGTTAAATATAAACATTTAAAATACACCACAGGCAGGGCACGGTGGCTCATGCCTGTAATCCCAGCATTTTGGGAAGCCAAGGCAGGAGAATCACTTGAGCCCAGTTTGAGATCAGCCTGGGCAATGTAGCAAGCCTTCGTCTCTACAAAAAACAAAACAAACAAAAAAAAAAACTAAAAAAATTAGCAGGACATGGTTGCACCTGCTTATGGTCCCAGCTACTCGAGCGGCTAAGGTGGGAAGATCACTTGAGTCCAGAAGATCAAGGCTGCAGTGAGCAGTGATTGTGCCACTGCACTCCAACCTGGGCAACAGAGTGAGAACCTATCTTATAAATAAAATAAAATAAAATAAAAATTTATAACCCTGAGTGGTAGAATCTGCCTGTTTTTGTAGGTTCATGCTGCTCCTCATGTCAAAGGTGGAGTCTGTTTCCTCCCTTTAATCTGGGCTGGGCTTGTGACCTGCTTTGACCAGTAGAATATGACTGAATATGCCTTTTTAGACCTGGTTTAGACCTGGCAGCTTCTTCGTTTGCCTTCTTGGGACCCAGCTGTCAGGTCAGAAGCTCAGATTAGACTACTGAAAGGTAAGAGACCATGTGGAGAGGGACACTGGAAAATGAGAGGCCACATGGATGTCACAGCTCCAACCAAGTTTCCAGATGAATACAACCTTATGCCCCATGGAACAGAGATAATGAACCGTCCCTGTTGAGTCCTGTCCAAATTGCAGAACTGTGAGCAAATGAATAGCTGTATATCAAGCTACTAAGTTTTGGGATGGTGTGTTATGCCATGATAAATAACAGAAACACTACTTTTTAATCATTTATTGATCATTTTAACATTCCAGGAGCCTAAATATGAATGAAATAGCCCTCGCCCTTGCCTCCTTGGGATAGGTCAGACTCCAAGATGTTTCTAAAAGTCTGGCTTTCTTCTCATTACTTGAAGGTCATCTATAAAATGTACAATGCACCCTGCTGATTTGACATATGTTATTCCTAAATGTTTGTGGAGCATCTTGAATCCTGAGGCATACAGGATCCATAAGAAAAAATTACTCCCTCCTCTCTCCTCCCCTACCTGTCATTCCAAAGTTCTTACATTACAGAACTGCTTTATGCAGATAGGCTTACAGATCCCCAGAGGAGAGCTCATATACCATTTATACATCACATGCACCGGTGCCAGGGCACAGGGAATCTCTGTGAAGTTATCCATGGCCCTGTCTGCTGTCTCCTCCAATCAAGAAACCCTCACGGCTTCCTCATTACCATTTTTGCACCCCCAACTAAGGGAATCTTTTCTAGTTTGTTTTGGTTTGGTTTGGCTTTTATTTTGATTTGGGTTATGAGAAAATAAGAATTCCCCTCTTCAAATTCTTATTTTTCTTTCTATTCTCCTAAGAATGCAGATTTTTGGAAACACAGAACTACGGGAGACACTGTATTCACCTTTTTCTCTTTCCTTTCCTGAAAACACAAGCGTAGTGTTGTCTAACTAATAGAATGTGTGGGTGAAGGGCGAGGAGTCAGGAGAGCAAAGAGGAGAAATCAATACTGGGCAAAAAGGGTGACTATGTCAGCAATATTATCTGCTACTTGTACCTATGCCAAGCACTATGCTAGAAATGGGTTTGCATTACTTCCTTTACTCCTCACAATTCCCTATGATGTAGACATTCTAGCTCTATTTTAAGGATAAGGAAACTGAGGCACAGAGCAGTTGACGAAGTAGTCCAATGTTACATGGCCAGTAGGAAGCAAAGGTAATACTAAACCCAAGTTAGTCAGATGCTTTAGTCAGGCTCTTAACCCCTTAGCCACTGCTTGGGACTTCTGGCCTCATGTTTACTGACAGTAAAAGGAAAGCAGTGAAAATTGGGGGAAAAAAAAAAAAAAGCTATGGCATTGGAACTCATGGTGACCTGGGCATCCAGGAGGGGTAGAGGTTGGAATTAGTGGGTGCGAGAGAGAATGCCTCTGCCTGAACCCAATGTTGAACTAGAATGGAGAGCCAGGAAGGAGTTACCAGTCCGGTGGCCAAAAATATACTTTCCAATTTTCCAATGTATCCAATGTATATTCCGATATGAAATGTATTCTAATCTGTTCTCACTTGAGGTACTTTGATGGTACTTTCTAGAAGCAAATGAAGCTTGGGTTGTGTTTCAACTCAGTGTGGCAAAGCCAGCATATTATGAAATATCAGGGCTGTCTGATTTCCTGCACATTGTGAAATCAGGGCTAAATAAACAACACGCGAGGTCACAGTTATTCTTTAATGATGAGGAAAAGATGTATAAATGAGAAAACCAGGTTTACTCTTCCTGAAACCAGATTATCTCTTTCTGAGGGGAAGAAAGGGGGATGGAGGGTGAAGAGGGGACTGCCTGAGGGTAGAGTCAGATCTTGTCAGCCTGCAGTGGTGAGGAGAAGATATTTGGCCAGAGATGGGGTGTGGTGGTGGATTGGGGGATGGTGGGCTTAGATATTAGACTATGGAAAGGGTAAAAATCAGCCCCACTCCTCACCACTAACCTGGTCTCCTCATGATTCCTAACCACTGCACTCACCACATACCCTGAGCCTCTGAAATGATTACCCAGAAGACTCCTATACTCATCTAACCTCAGAGAAGACTGCTAATCAGTTAATTTTACAACAGTTGTAAGGATTTCCAGTTCTTTCATAAATAACAAATACTGTTTATAATTAGTGTCAATGAAAAACATTTCAGAATATTAATGAGTAGCGATTGCTTCAGCTGAATTGCAAGCTTTCTTAAGCAGCACTGTCTTCTCCATTTTGGATCAAACCAGAGGAGAGAGAGATGCAAATCACAGTTCTTCAAAAAGTTAAACACAATTATCATATGAGCTAGCAACTCTCTTCCTAGGTATATAACCCCCAAAATTGAATAGAGGTACTCAAACAAATACTTCTAAACCAGTGTTTATAGCCTCATTAGTCACAATAGTCAAAAGGTGGAACTAACCCAAATGTCATCAGGGAATAATAGATATACAAAATATATTATATACATACAGTGAGAAATTCTATTCACCTATAAAAAGGAAAGAAATAGGCTGGGTGTGGTGGCTCATTTCTGTAATCCCAGTATTTTGGGAGGCCGATGCAGGAGGATTGCTTGAGGCCAGGAGTTCAAGACTAGCCTGGGCATCATAGCAAGACCCTATCTCTACAAAATAAAATAAAAATTAGCTGGGTATGGTGGCATGCACCTATCGTCCCAACTTACTTATGAGTTGAGATAGGAGGATTCCTCAAGTCCAGGAGTGCAAGGCTGCAGTGAGCTATGATTGCGACGCTGTACTCCAGCCTGTGACAGAGCAAGATCCTGTGTCTTAAGAATGAAGTCCTGATACATGCTACTACCATGCATTCTTTTTTTTTTCTTTCTCATCTGCCATTTCTCATGTGAGTAATGGTCCCTCTTGGAATATGATATTTTAAAAAATAAGTGATGGGAAAAGAATTCTAGAAAGTTCTGGCAATTTTTTTTTTTTGAGACGTAGTTTCACTCTTGTTGCTCAGGATGGAGTGCAATGGTGCGATCTCCGCTCACTGCAACCTCTGCACCCTGAGTTCAAGCAATTCTCCTGCCTCAGCCTCCTGAATAGCTGATACTACAGGTGTGCACCACCACGCCCAGCTAATTTTTGTATTTTTAGTAGAGACAGGGTTTCACCACATTGGCCAGGATGGTCTCCATCTCTTGACCTTGTGATCCACCTGCCTCAGCCTCCCAAAGCGCTGGGATTACAGACGTGAGCCACCGCGTCTGGCCAGTTCTGGTGATTTTTTTACCCAGGGAGAAATAAAAGGGATAACCAGTCATATATGCATTTTCTGTTAGTAAGAAGAAAGATTGTGCAAGAATGGCTCCAGGTGCTCACGTAGGGTCAGCTGGGACCCCAGGGGCTTCCTCATTCTCTTGGCAGAGACAGTACACACAGTCAGCTTCCCCTGGGGCTGGCAGCTTCCTCCGGGTCCTCTCTATTTCCCCATGGGAAACTGCACAACTCACAGGCCCCAAGGTCCCTAGTTGATTCCTAATCAACTCCTGTAAAGAGTCAGCTCCCTAAATCCAGACTCCCTGGTACCATGCAATCTGTATATTCCCTTATGAACAAGACCACTTTCCCATACCTGCCTATAGGAAGAAAGACCCACTGAAGCAGGGGAAAGGGACAGGCCTTCTCCTCTGGAACAGAACCATACAGCCCAGCAGCCCTCACCTGCCTCACTGATGGTAAGTAAGCTTGGGCAACCATTGCCTGGGGAGTTTTTCTTTTCCCCAGTAAAGCCTACTCCCCATTATTCTTTTTTGGGGGCGGGGGATGAAGTTTTGCTCTTGTTGCCCAGGCTGGAGTGCCATGGTGTGATCTCAGCTCACTGAAACCTCTGCCTCCTGGGTTCAGGCAGTTCTCTCGCTTCAGCCTGCTGAGTAGCTGGGATTTCAGGCACCTGCCACCATGTCTGGCTAATTTTTTGTAATTTTAGTAGAGATGGGGTTTCATCATGTTGGCCAGGCTGGTCTTGAACTCCTGACCTCAGGTGATCCACCTGCCTCAGGCACCCAAAGTGCTAGAATTACAGGCATGAGCCACTGCACCTGGCCTATTCCCCATTATTCTAAATGAAGTATTTCAAGAACAGAAAACCAAATATCACGTGTTCTCACTTATTAGCTAAAGAGCTAAGTATCAAATACAGACACAAAGATGGGAACAATTGACACTGGGGACTACTTGAAGGGGGAGGTGGGTGGGAGTGTGGGTACCTATTGGGTACCGTGCTCACTACCTGGGTGACAGAATCCTTCATACACCAAACCTCAGTGACACGCAATTTACCCATATAACAAACTTGCACCACCTAAACCTAAAATAAAAATCAAAGGAAAAAAATGCCTATTCCTTAATCTATGCCACATGATGTTGTGGAATTCATCCCAAACTCTGTAACAATAGTTGGCTACCACGAAGGGATCCATCTGGTACACTAATATCTCTGTATGAAACACGAAAAGGAAACTGCGCATTTAAGAATGAGGCCTATACAGAATTTCAGGGAGCCTGGGCAGGCCCAATCCTTTATCTGAAGAAAAATCTTAATATTCAATGGTACAAAATACTGCTTTTAAATTCAGTCTCCAATCCTTCCAGTGTCCAATTCATGAACATCAGGGCATCATCTTTCCTGTCTTTTTTGAGACCAAATCTCACTCTGTCGCCCAGGCTGGAGTGCAGTGGCGTGATCTCAGCTCACTGCAACCTTCACTCCCGGGTTCAAACGATTCTCGTGCCTCAGCCTCCCAAGTAGCTGGAACTAGGCATGAGCTACCACGCCCGGCTAATTTTTGTATTTTTTGGTAGAAATGGGATATCACCATGTTGGCCAGGCTGGTCTCAAACTCCTGACCTCAGGTGATCGGTCCACTTTGGCCTCCCAAAATGCTGGGATTATAGGCATGAGCCACTGTGCCTGGCCTTTTTCCTGTCTTCTCTTTAGTCTTTTTCTCTCTGCTGCCTCCACCAGCCCTGTCCTAGAGGAGCCTCCCAAGTTCTGGGTAATTATGAGAGGAGGCTTTAGGTCCTTCACATTGTTTCAGAGTCAATAGCATAAACCCATCCTTTTCTTGTCACTGCTGAAGTTCTCTCAAACTCTGTTTGCTCTGTCTTCGCAAAAGGTAAATATTACTTGCTATGTGCCAAGCTCTGTTATAAGGACTTCATATCTATTAATTTTTCAAAGGTCTGGGTAGGGGAAGAAGACCCTGGTCGTGTATATTTCTACCATGGAGGACTTGTAAACTCCAGCTGAGCACCTAATTTAAGTGTTGGTCAGGAAAGAGTTCTAAGGTGAAGCTCAGAAGAAAGGCAGGTGGGAAGAGGCCCAGTAAAGCCTCATGCATAGAAAAGGATCATGGAGGTGTAAGAATTCTGTGGCAGGATCAGATTTTGAGAGGTGCATGCATCAGACTAATGATAATTTTACACCCCTTCAAGGCCATATTTTTGTTAAATATCAAAGGTAAGGATTTTTGGGGGCTGGTGACAGATGTCAGCCTCTTGCCAATCCAGCTCTGGGGCATGTTTGTATACCTGTTTAGTAAAAAAGTCCTCCAAATGTTAATTAAAACTACACTCCTTGGAAGTGCTTTATTTTAACCCTAGTTCATCTCTGAATGTGGCTTTATCAAGTGCTCGCTCCAAACACATAAAGTGCTTGGCCTGTGAAAGGCTTTGGGAGACAGAATTGTCTCCTTCTTGGTAGATTTCCAGTGAGTTTTGGGTAATCTGCATCCTGGGGAATGGCACGGTAGCCTGCCCCTTGTTGAATCTACTTAGCCAGAAGTCTAACGTTGAGAATTCATCAAAAATTGGCTGGGTACTGTTAGAAGATAGCAGAATCCTGTACAATCCAGAATCAGAATCAGAATGTGATGTGCATCACAATATTATCACAGTTCTCTTTATTATCACCACTCTCTTCCTCTAATCCCTTGCTACTTGAAATGTGATCTTAAGACATTGAGTTGGAACCACCTTGGAGCCTGTTAGAAATAGACTCTCAGGCCATGGTCTGGGCCAATTGAACAAAATTTGCATTTGAACAAGAACAACCTATGATCCATGAATCAAGTGTGAGATGCCTAGCAGGTTAACCCACAGTCCCTCAAGGCCCAGTCACAACCGTGCATTTCCATAGCCCTCCTTCAGGGGACCTCAGAACTCGTATTTGCATTCTCCACTCTCACCCACCCTGCCCCACTAAAAGGAAAGTGTCCCTGGCCTGCTTTCCACCCTCAGTGTTTCCTTGGACTACTGATGATCAGTACGTCTTCGGATATTCAGCCTTCATCTTTGGACTGCTGGCCCTCCCCATGAAAGATATGTGACACAGTCATGCCCTGTCTTCCTAGGTTCTGATGTTGGGGGAATGTAATTAAAAATAAAATATCCTGCCAATCCAGGAGACCTCCTCACAAACACAGAAGGGAAAGACAATTTATTTTTTAATAGATATTAAACCAGAATTGATGTGCATCACAGGCAATCTACTACGGAAACTGCAGATTGCAAAGTCAGAAAAAAAATCTTATGCTTTTCTGTGCTTGCCTCAGCAACACATATACTAAAGTTGGAACAATAAAGAGAAGATTAGCATGGCCCCCGCGCAAGGATGACATGTAAATTCAAGCGTTCCATGTTTTTCATTCCATGCTCATGGTTAGGAAGAATCGATATTATGAAAATGGCCATACTGCCCAAAGTAATTTATAGATTCAATGCTATCCCCATCAGACTACCAATTACCTTCTTCACAGAACTGGAAAAAACCACCTTAAACTTCATATGGTACCAAAAAAGAGCCTGCATAGCCAAGACAATCCTAAGCAAAAAGAACAAAGATGGAGGCATCATGCTACCTGACTTCAAACTATGCTACATGGGTACAGTAACCAAAACAGCATGGTACTGTTACCAAAACAGAGATATAGACCAATGAAACAGAACAGAGTCCTCAGATGTAATGCCACACAGCTATGACCATCCGATTTTTGACAAACCTGACAAAAACAAGCAATGGGGAAAGGATTCCGTTTAATAAATGGTGTGGGGAAAACTGGCTTGCCATGTGCAGAAAGCTGAAACTGGACCCCTTCCTGACACCTTATACAAAAATTAACTCCAGATGGATTAAAGATCTAAACATAAGACCTAACACCATAAAAACCCTATAATAAAACCTTGGCAATACCATTCAGGATACAGGCATAGGCAAGGACTTGATGGCTAAAACACCAAAAGCAATGGCAGCAAAAGCCAAAATAGACAAAGGGGTCTAATTAAACTTAAAAGCTTCTGCACAGCAAAAGAAACAATCATTAGAGTGAACCAACAACCAAAAGAATGGGAAAAAATTTTTACAAGCTACATATCTGACAAAGGGCTAACATCCAGAATCTGCAAAGAACTATAAGAAATATACAAGAAAAAAGCAACCCCATCAAAAAGGGGTGAAAGATATGAACAGACGCTTTTCAAAAGAAGACATTTATGTGGCCAAAAAACATATGAAAAAATGCTCATCATCACTGGTCATTAGAGAAATGCAAATCAAAACCACATTGAGATACCATCTCACACCAGTTAGAATGGTGATCATTAAAATATCTGGAGACAACATGCTGGAGAGGATGTGGAGAAATAGGAATGCTTTTACACTGTTGGTGGGAGTGTAAATTAGTTCAGTCATTTTGGAAGACAGTGTGGCAATTCCTCAAGGATCTAGAAATAGAAATACCATTTGACCCAGCAATCCCATTACTGGGTATATACACAAAGGATTATAAATTGATTTATTATAAAGACACGTGTACATGTATGTTCATTGTGGCACTGTTTACAATAGCAAAGACATGGAACCAACTCAAATGCCCATCAAAGACAGATTGGATAAAGAAAATGTGGCACATATACATGATACTTTTTAAAATAATATGCAGCCATAAAAAAGGATGAGTTTATGTCCTTTTCAGGGACATGGATGAATCTGGAAACCATCATTCTCAGCAAACTGACACAAGAACAGAAAACCAAACACTGCATGTTCTCACTCATAAGTGAGTGTTGAACAATAAGAACACATTGACACAGGGAGGGGAACATCCCACATTGGGGTCTGTTGGCTAGTAGGGGGCTAGGGGAGGGATAGCAGGCGGTGGGGAGATTGAGGAGGGATAACATTAGGAGAAATACCTAATGTGGGTGACGGGGGGATGGAGGCAGCAAACCACCATGGCATGTGTATATCTATGTAACAATCCTGCAAGATCTGCACATATACCCTAGAACTTAAAGTAAAATAAAAAAAGAAAAAGAAAAAGAAATCTTACATTTTTCTATATCTAGGCAGATACAGTCTATTACATACATGTTTTCATGATTTTCAGCATGAGGAGTTGACAAAACCATTGTCATACATAGTTCATCCTAAATTCACTGGGTAATTGGGCTGGCCATCTGTGTTAATTGCCTTTATCTAAAGGAAAAATAAAACTTCTCATATCTTTATAACAGGAGGTAGTTTTGCAGCTTACAGCCAGGCACCTGCCATGTTAGGCTCCTGCCCTCCCACAGAAATGGGGAGAGGTGGGGCTGTCTTTCTTGATGATTACACTTCAAAGGGTTCATTCCCACGTCCTTAAGAAAAACATTCCTGTGTTGTAAAGGTGGCAAGAGACTTTTTAAAGCTTTTAAGAAGATTTATATACATGTTAAAAGGTTAGATAAATAATTTACAATTATAACTTTTTTAAAATTCTTTTTTATTTTATTGAGTCAGGATCTCTCTCTGTCATTCAAGCAGAGCACAGTGGCATGATCTCGGTTCACTGAAACCTCTGCCTCCCAAACTCAGGCAATTCTCCCAGGTCAGCCTTCCAAGTAACTGGGAATACAGATGCATACTACTATGCCCAGCTAATTTTTGTATTTTATTTTATTTATTTTTTATTTCCATAGTTTTTGGGGAACCGGTGGTGTTTGGTTGCATGGAAAAGTTCTTTAGTGGAGATTTCTGAGATTTCAGTGCACACATCACCCAACCACTATACACCATATCCAATGTGCAGTCTTATATCCCTCACCCACCTCCCACCCTTCCCCCGAAGTCCCCAAAGTCCATTATATCATTATTACGCCTTTGCATCCTCATAGCTTAGCTCCCACTTGTGAGAACATACAATGTTTGATTTTCCATTCCTGAGTTACTTCACTTAGAATAATGGTCTCCAACTCCACCCAGGATGTTGCAAAATATCAAAATGTGCTCTGAATGAAGAGACCTGCCCTCTCCCTCAACATAGGCTTTGTGTGAGCAACATAGCTGTTTATTCACCCAGGAGCAGGTGGGCTGAGTCCAAAAAGAGAGTCAGCAGAGGGCAGAGAGGTTTTATAGGTTTGGGGAAGGCAGTGGAAAGTTACAGTTCAGGGTGCTTTTTTGCAAGCTGGGAGGGGGTCCCAGAGTCTGGAGCCACAAGGTTGACCAAGGTTGGTTACAAAGTCCAGTTGCCTTATCAGTTGAGGCAGGAATAAGGAACAATAGAAGAATGTCTCAAAGTTAATTAGGCACCAAAGGGGTTAATCATTCTTCCCCTTTTTGTGGTCTTCCAGTAACTTCAGACTTTCTAGTTGTAGGAACTCATCTGGAGAGTATGTGCAGGTCACAGAGGTTGCCATGCTATCCATGGTGCAGTCAGTTGGCTTAAAAGACCATACACAAATGCTATTATTTTGTTCCTTTTTATGGTTGAGTAGTATTCCATGGTGTGTGTGTGTGTGTGTGTGTGTGTGTGTGTGTGTGTGTGTGTGTGTGTCTTACATTTTTTTTTGCCAGATGGAGTTTCCCTCTTGTTGCCCAGGCTGGAGTGGCATGGTGCGATCTTGGCTCACTGCAACCTCTGCCTCCTGGGTTCAAGCAATTCTCCTGCCTCAGCCTCCTGAGTAGCTGGGATTATAAGCAGGCACCACCACACCCAGCTAATTTTGTATTTTTTTACTTTAGTAGAGATGGGGTTTCTCCATGTTGGTCAGGGTAGTCTTGAACTTCTGACCTCAGGTGATCTGCCTGCCTCAACCTCCCAAAGTACTGGGATTACAGGCCACATTTTCTTTATTCATTCATTGGTTGATAGACATTTGAGCTAGTTCTGTATTTTTTCAATTGCGTATTGTGCTGTTATAAAGACGTGGGCAAGGGTCTTTTTCATATAATGACTTCTTTTCCTCTGTGTACATAAGAATCTTTAGCATTCTCTAGATATATGATTATATATCATCAGCAGTGACAGTTTGACTTACTCTTTGCTGATTTGGATCCCATTCTTCCCTTGTCTGACTGCTCTGGCTAGGACTTCTAGTACAATGTTGAATAGCAGTGATGAAAGTGGGCATCCTTGTCTTGTTTCAGTTCTGAGGGGGAATGCTTTCAACTTTTCCCCGTTCAGTATAATGTTGTCTGTGGGTTGGCCATAGATGGTTTTTATTACCTTGAGGTGTACCCCTTCTATGCCAAGTTTGCCCAGAGTTTTAATCATAAAGCATTGCTGGATTTTCTCAAATGCTTTTTCTGCATCTGAGATAATCAAATGATTTTTGTTTTTAATTCTGTTTATGGGATGTATCACATTTACTGATTTGCTTAAGTTAAACCACCCCTGTATCCCTGGTATGAAACTCACTTGATCATGGCATATTATCTTTTTGATGTGCTGTTGGATTCAGTTAGCTGGTATTTTGTTATGGATTTTTGTATCTATGTTCATCAGGGATATTGGTCTGTCATTTTTTTTGTTGTCTTTTCCTGGTTTCGGTATTAGGATGATACTAGCTTCATGGAATGATTTAGAGAGGATTTCCTCTTTCTCTATCATTGGAATAGTTTCAATAAGATTGGTACCAATTTGCCTTTCAATGTCTGATATAATTCAGCTGTGAATCCATCTGGTCCTGGACCACTTTTTGCTGGCAATTTTTAAATTACTGTTTCAATCTTGCTGCTTGTTATATTGGTCTGTTCAGAGTTTCTATTTCTTCCTGATTTAATCAGGAAAGTTGTATATTTCCAGGAATTTATTCATCTTCTCTAGATTTCCTAGTTTGTGTGAATAAAAGGTGTTCATAGTAGCCTTAAATGACCTTTTGTATTTCTGTGATATTGGTTGCAATAGCTCCCATTTCATTTCTAATTGAGCTTATTGGAATCTTCTCTCTTTTCTTCTTCATTAACCTCATTAATGGTCAATTGATTTTCTTTGCCATTTCAAAGAACCAGTTTTTTGTTTCATTTGTCTTTTGAATGTTTTTGTTTCAATTCATTTAATTCTGCCCTGATCTTTGTTATTTCTTTTCTTCTGCTGGATTTGGGTTTGGATTCTTCTTGTTTCTCTAATTCCTTGAGGTGTGGCCTTAGAGTGTTTATTTTGTGCAGTTTCGGACTGAGGTTTCCTCTTAGCACTACTTTTGCTGTATTTCAGATGGTTTGATAAGTGTGTCTGTTGGGTGCCAGCCCCAACCCTGTACGTGGGTGCCCTTAGTCCTGGTGGTGATGAGGGAGTGAGAAAAGAAATAAAGACAAAGACAAGAGTAGAGTTCCACCGTATGGGTCCAGAGGACCAAGGCACACAAGCACGGGGACAGCACTGGCCCTGAGTTCTGAGCTCCACACACTTTTATTAGGTACATTATCTTGTTAATCTTGTGGGCTGTGATGAGGGAAGGTGAGAAGGGTAAACTAAAGGCTATTGTGGGGTAGGCTGGTGAAGGGGAGAGCATGCATCTGCAGCATTCACTAGCAAATGTGGTTCTTCAAAGAAATGCTAACTTAGGACACTGAATTTTACCACCCATGGTTATCAAAGTGCATGTACATAGGAGCACAGCGGGTAAGGCACCACCAAGTCTGACCACACACTACGCATCAAGGGACTTTTACCTCCCAAGCATTGCAGACACAGAGCAATCAGAGTTACTCCATATTTTGAGAAACTAGACAGAGTTTGTGGCGTTCCGGTTATCTCTGCCCTGCAAGGCTTTCCTGCCTTGCAAGCTCCCATCTGCAAAGATCCTCCCGAGTCTTGTGAGCAGAGGTTGCATTCCTTCCCAGAATTCTTGCATAAGCCCTCTTTACGAGACCCTCATGCAGACCCTATGTTGGGAAGAGATTGTGGGACCAAAGCAGTCTTTCCTGCCTTGCAACCACACCACAGCGTTCCACAGTTTTAAAGCACTCTCAGGAGGTTGTTACCACAGGCATCCTGTTACCACTTGATTTCTGTTTTTACAGGCCTTAAACAATTTTTATTTTACTGCACCATTGTTTCTTAATTCAATATTTGATCCATGGCATGAATCTCAGTGTATAAAAAGCAAAGAAAGCTTGTAATCATTTAACTAGAAATAACACAGGTCTGCCCCTGGCCATCTTGGCCCACAGTGTCACTATTATTATTCAGTTAAAAGAATTTTTTAATTTCCATTTTGATTTCATTGTTATTCCAAAGATCATTCAGGAGTAGATTATTTAGTATCTAAAAATCATTAAGGAGTAGATTATTTAATGTTTATGTGTTTGTATAGTTTTGAGGGTTCCTTTTGGAGCTAATTTTCAGTTTTATTTCAGTGTGGTTTGAGATGGTACTTGATATAATTTCGATTTTTAAAAATTTATTGAGACCTGTTTTGTGGCCTGTTATATGCTCTTTCTTGGAGAATGTTCCATGGACTGATGATAAGAATGTATATTCTGCAGTTGTTGGGTAGAATATTCTGTAAGTATCTGTTCTGAGGTATAGTTTCAGTCTATTGTTTCTTTGTTGACTTTCTGTCTTGATGATCTGTCTAGTGCTGTCAGTATAGTATTGAGTCCCTCACGATTATTGTGTTACCATCTACCTAATTTCTTAGATCTAGTAATAAATGCTTTATAAATTTGGGAGCTCCAGTGTTAGGTGAATATGTATTTAGAATAGTAATATTTTCCTGTTGGACTGATCCTCTTATTATATAATGTGCCTCTTTTTCTTTTTCAATAGTTGTTGCTTTAAAGTCTATTTTGTCTGATGTAAGAATAGCTATTCCTGCTTTCTTTTGTGTTCATTTGTCTGGAATATCTTTTTCCAGCCCATTACATTAAGTTTATGTGAATTCTTATGCATTAGGTGAGTCTCTTGAAGACAGCCATACTTAGTTGCTTGATTTTTATCCATTCTGCCATTCTGTATCTTTTAAGTGGAGCATTTAGGCCATTTACAATTAACTTTGGTATTGAGATGTGAGGTACTTTTTTATTCACTGTGTTAGTTGGTGCCTGAATACCTTTTTTTTTTTTTTCATTGTGTTGTTGTTTTATAGGACCTGAGATATTTATGTTTTAAGGAGGTTCTATTTTGGTCTATTTTGAGGTTTTATTTCAAGATTTAGAATTCCAGCCGGGCATGATGGCTCATGCCTATAATTCCAGCACTTGGGCAGGCCAAGGTGGGCGGATCACTTGAGATCAAGAGTTTCAGACCAGCCTGGCCAACATGGTGAAACCCCATCTCTACCAAAATACAAAAATTAACTGGGCATGGTGGTACATGCCTGTAATCCCAGCTACTTGGGAGGGTGAGGCAGGAGAATTGCTTAAACCTGGAAGATAGAGGTTGCAGTGACCTGAGATTGTGCCACTGCACTCCAGCCTGGGCAACAGAGTAAGACTCAGTTCAAAAAAAAAAAAAGAAAGATTTAGAATTCCTTTTAGCATTTCTTGCAGGGCTGGCTTGTGGCAAATTCTTTCAACATTTGTTTGTCTGAAAAATACTTTATCTCTTATTTATTTATGAAGCTTAGTTTTGCTAGATAAGAAATTCTTTGCTGCCAATTATTTTGCTTGAGGAGGTTAAAGATAGGACCCCAATGCCTCTGGCTTGTAGGATTTCTGTTGAGAAATCTGCTGTTAGTCTGATAGGATATATATATATATATATCTGATAGGATATATATATATGTGATAGGATATATATATATATGTTATGTGATGCTTTTGCCTCATAGCTCTTAAGATTCTTTCCATCATCTTCATATTAGATAACCTGATGACTATGTGGCCAGGTAATTATCTTTTTGCAATGTATTTCCTGGGTGTCCTTTGAGCTTCTTGTATTTGGATGTCTAGATCTCCAGCAAGGCCAGAAAGTCCATCAGATAAATTTTCCAAACTTTTAGATTTGTCTTCTTCCACAGAAACACCAATTATTCTTAGGTTTCACTGTTTAACATAATCCCTAATTTCATGGAAGCTTTATTCATTTTTAAAATTCTTTTTTCTTTGTCTTTGTTTGGTTGGGTTAATTCAAAAGCCTGTCTTTAAGCTCTGAAGTTCTTTCTTCTACTTGTTCTAATCTATTGTTGACACTTTCCAGTGCACTTTATATTTTTCTAAGTGTGTCTTTCATTTCCAGAAGTTGTGATATATTTTTTTCTCTATGATATCTATTTCTCTGGAAAATTGTTCATCCATATCCTGTTGTTTTTTTTTTTAATTTCTTTACCTTGGTTTTTACCTTTCTCTGGTATCTCCTTGAGTAGCCTTAATAATCAACCTTCTGTATTCTTCACTTGGCAATTCAGATGTTTTTTTCTTGGTTTGGATCCATTGTTAGGGAGCTAGTGTGGTCTTTTGTGAAGTGTTATAGATCCATATTACCAGAATTACTTTTCTGATTCCTTCTCATTTGGGTAGACTGTTTCAGTGGGAAAAGCTGGAACTCAAGGCCTCTGTTCAGATTCTTTTGTTCTATAGGGTGATCCCTTGATGTGATATGCTCTCCCTTCCCCTAGGGATGTGGCTTTCTGGGAGCTGAACTGAATGATTATTATTACTCTTCTGCGTTCAGCCACCTAGTGGGGCTAAGAGGCTCCAGGCTAGTGCTGAGAAATCCCTGATTCCTGAGATGTGATCTATCTTTGGGTTTCCCAGCTGTGCCACCGGCTCTGGTTGAGGTGTCAGAGGAATGAATAAGACTCTTTGAGAGTCCTTGGTTGTAGATATGTTTAGTGTGCTGGCTTTCTGGAATGCTGGTTATGTTAGTGGTGAAGTTTTTATGTGGACAGGCCCAGGCCCTCTGGTTAGCCAGCATGTTGCAGGCAGTGGACCTAGGTGTTGTTTTCTCCTTTCTTGGAGCAAGGTTATTCTCTCATGAGTTGCTAGAATGTCCTGAGTTGGAAGGCCTCCAGCCAGGAGGCAGCACTTTCAAGACAATACCAGCTATGATAGTAAAATGGCAATATAAGCTTGCCCTAAGTTGGTCAGGATAAGTATTTGGGTTTCTCAGGTGATGGTCAGGGCCATGGAGCTCCCAAAAATTTATGTCTTCTGTGATTGGCTGTTGGCATTGGTAGAGAAAAACCATGAAGTGGGGGCAAGATTAGATGAATCTGAGTGCAGACTCTCCTTGGGCAGGGCTTGCCATGTCCACAGTAGGGGATGCAGGGTAGTTCTTGGGCCAATGAGGTTATGTTCCAGAGGGGACTATGGCCACCTGTGTCACTAAGAAAGTGGGGGAAAGCCAGTAACAATGGGCCTAACCCAAGTCCTACACAATTGATGAGGCTGGTCTTGCTCCCTATGTGCCCTCCTAACAATATCAAGTTAATCTCCGGGAAGTCTGTGGGAGAACTCAGGCCTTGCCCCAGGCTATAAGCTTCCCTGCTGAGACAGCAAGCATGACTTTGAGGCCTCACCTGCCCCTCCTGTCTGCCCACGCAATGGCCTTGGCTCCTGTGCTCCTGTCTGCAGCAGTTGCCATTCAACACCTGGATTCTGCTCAAGAGAGTTTGTGCCCAGTCAAAAAGTTTTCATTGAAAACTTCCTGTCTCTTCCTAATAGATACCTGGGGTATGTGAGGGACAGAGGGAAGAGCATCCTCTTTCCCTCTTCTGTCCTTGCATCCCCGAGTCTTGGCAACCTTGGCAGTCACTGCCATGGGTGTTAAAATGACTTGTACTTATGAAGTAGGATGTGAAAATCATCCACTCTTGCCCACATATGCCCTATCTCCCTTGCTGTCAGTAGCCTTGAATTCCGTAGACCTCATTTATGCCATGGATGCAATGTGGCCTTTGTCCATGAAACAGGAAGCTTGGGCTTGGTTTAATCAGTAGGAATCAGCCACACTCACCTGCTCTGTGCCTTTTAACCTCTGTTTTGATCTGCCTCTGGATCCCTTATATCCAGTTTTCTTTCCCAGGGCTTTGGCCCAAATCTTGGAATTAAGTTTGGGACAAAAATTTGTCTCAGGGGAGTTGAATGGACTCCTTATGATAAGCTGAATGCTAAGGCGAAACTGTGGAACTGAGTCCTCTTCCAATAGGGGAGAGGAAAGAATGCCTTATGACACATACAGATAACTAATAGCTATATTTATGTTTGCTAAGATTGGGGTGCCTGGTGCTTAGCTTTGGTTAGCTCCCTTGGTCTTACTTTCCCAAAAGGAAACATCCAAGTGATGGACATCCTATTTATTCCAATCACCTGGCAGGGTTTGCAGGATAATTGCTCAGAACTAGAATATTGATCCAGATTTTTACATTATCCATTCCTCTTGTTCTTTCTGAGCTGCAGATTGAGATTGTTGGTTGGTTCACAGGAACAAGCAGAATTAGTCTGAAAATGTAGGTGAAAACTTAAAAACAACTAGTGAGTTTAGAATTTAATGACAAATATATGATAGGCTTTGAAACATGATTTCTCACTCACCAGTCCTCATTTCTGTTAAAACAAAAAATCATGATAGGAGTGAGTTGTTTGCAAAATAGATTTTATAGTTTTTATACTTGGCCTGATTATTTGCAGAAAGTATAGCAAGAATAATTATTTCTACATAGGCCTTTTGGTTTGGCATTGATGGAAGTTTGTTCTACAAGGAATCTCAGATAAGACCTTTTAAAGCTGAGCCCAGCCATGGGTTTATCCTCAAATACCTGTGAGTTGGGTAATACCCTTTTATTAAGGACCCAAGATAAACTTGGAGTTCTTGGACCTGTTAGAAAGTGGCATTCTTTACTAACCACAGGTCAGGAACCCTGTGCAGGGACTGTGTAAACAAGGGTATGAGGCCAGTTTCCTCACTGGGCCTCTATTGGCTTTGCAAGTCAAGATTCACTCCTTAAAGGAGAGCATACTCTTCTAGTCAAAGCCTTGGTAAAGTAATCAGTTTTTCCAATTTTGTCCTGTTGCAAACGAGAAATGGATTCTTTTTTCTTTTTTATTCTTTTTTTTTTTTTTAAAAGAGAGAAAAGGAGAAAGAAAGAGCAAAAGAAAGAAAAAAAAATGAAAGAGAGAGAGAAAGAGGGAGAGAGAACAGGATTCTTGTTTTATTGCCCAGGCTAGAATGCAGTCTAAAAATGGGTATTAAAAACCTCTTTTATGCCAATAATTGTGCTTAACAATGGAGACAGGAAGGAATAGGGGATAAAAATAACAAATAAGCAGCCAACCAATATTTTATTTAAATCTATGAAATGCTATGCAATTGCTGAGGAGTGATTTACTTCCAGTTATGTGGTCACTTTTAAAATAGGTATAATGTGATACTGAGAAAAATGTATGTTTTGTGGATTT